>JAAXYV010000761.1:0-11096 GCA_036851875.1 Novacerus sp. FZ-2019
TTATATTCTAAACAAAATTTCTCAGTTGTCTCATTATTTTATTATAAACTTTTTTTTTATTCGTTTATATATAAGTATTTACTTCTATTATAGACAACGTATATCTGAGCTCTCCAAAAATTATAACTGCGTATAGCCATTTTCTGTCAGTACCTTCTAAATAGTATGAATGACTGCTCTGTAGATTACAAGAACCATAAATATAGATATAGAAAGAAACTTATTCTATCTTCATAAGCTTGCTTAGGGTTGAGTTGATTAATTTGTTTTTCGTTCGATATTCCTTGGCCGAATACGTAGTAAAACAAAAAGTTATGTTGCCCCATAATCAATATCCCTAATAACCTTGTGTCCTGAACCGATGAAACTAAGTCAATAAGTCGGATATTTTCGATATTTAATACTTGTTGTATTAAAGTTATGTTCGAATGCTCATTAATGGTATTAGAGAGCTTCAAATCTAATAGTAATATAATTAACAAAAATGAATAACTATTTGCAACGTTACGAAAAAATAATTCATCCATGATAAAAACAATTGCAGCCCCGGCCCTTTTGTATAATGTTCAGTCATACAAGCCGTCGACTCTTATTGTACACGGTCGGGAAAGAAGTCACTTCATAGGACATTTACATCATTGTTTGCATCCTTACGTAAACTAGTTTTATTTTTGGCTCTCCATCTAATTATAGCGCATGTTAGGCATAAAACTGCTTTACAATAGACTCTAAAATATGTGCATAAATGATGTATTACGCTGGTAGACGGTTATGTACTTGACATTGAGGTTTCGAAGATTTAATGTACAATTTATTTCCCATCTGCAGTTCTGTCAATTTCAAGGCCGCTTGTCGCATGTGTCACAGGTGTGTATCTTAATATGATTGGTCAACTGGAAGAGCTTACAGTGTAAAATCATGTCCTGAACATGAAATGAAAGGAAAGCAGATTAACAAGACGATAAACCGTAGTGCAGCTAATAATGTTGAAATGCATGTGATGATCCATTATGGGAGAAGAAGTAGACAAATACGCATTGAGTTAATAGTGACAGATATCAGTTAATGAACTCACTACTTTAATCCAAATCCATACATCGATTACATTTGACATTTTTTCTCAGCATTCACATATAATATACTTACTAGTAGTACGGAGGTTATTAATCAAGTACATTAACTATATATCTACTAGATTCTAACCGAGAATTTGTTGTCAGCTAACCACTGAAAGTCAACTCTCAAAGAAAATGCACATTAAAGTAAAACTATTTAAGTTAGTTCACTTTAGGGATTTCCCGGGATGTTTGTCTCTTATCAGCCTTATTCCATTGCACTAGCACTATTCTGTCACCGTACATGAACTTTCTTGAGGCAAGAGAAATAGTCGTGAGCCTGGGTGATATCCCATAATATGTTAAATATTTCACTGAACTGAGAGTGAGTCAAACAGCCAAATTGAGAGGAGTAGTAGTAAATGGCGATAGTGACGCATGTCTAAATCAGTCATAGCCAGTTTTTATAGATTGTCTCCTACAAACTACACATTGAATTGGGACACTGACGAGATGGGATAAGGTGTACTACAAGACTGATGAATGATGAACATGAACATGTATGTATGTATTATTAGATAGTTGTTTGAAATAGCAGTTGGGGTAGAGGCTCTAGCCCACAGTGTGACAGATCAAGCAGGTTCTACTGTTCACTACTACTTACTGATTCAGTTGACACCTAGCCCTTATAGCAACCATCTCTCATCTCTCCTCAGTCTTCATAATATTCAAGTAAAGGTTATATTATTATGTCTAGATGTAAATATGATTATAATAATGTATCCAAGAAAAATTAGCGTTTCTCCTTGTTTGTAATAATTAGATCAGTCTTGTGGGTATTTACTCACTTACAAGTAGACGACCAAGAACAGAAATCACTGTTAAATTTCTGATAAACTCTTTGAGCTCCAATAACACTATCTCCCACACTTCTAACTTTGATTACTGCGAGAAAATTTGTACACAATTACTGAACCGTCATCAAGCTATTCGCTTATTTCTCACACGTCTTCAATCTGTATGTAATGTATAGCAATCAAGACCAACTATATAGCATCTTTTCTAAACCATTTAACCTGACGCTACTTTGTAATTCCACCAAAAAATTTCAATGGACACTCCAAGTCTTTACAAATTCTAGAATCAATTCAATAGCTCCCATTCGACAACAGTTGTCCAAACCAGAGCCTGCTCTTCGTGGCACTGAAACTGCCTGTTCACAAAATGAACCTTCTTTCCCATCCTTCATTAAACTAGTGATTGTCTTGACGACGCAACAACTTCTTCAGTGACCCGTTGCGTTGGCACAGACTCTTCGGGTAGGACGAATTTACAGATAATTGACAAACATTTTTCTTCCATTTTATAAGCTTACTAATTGGTCCAAATTGGTGAGTGGCTGTCTGACCCGAGAGAGAGAGAGAGAGAGAGTCATTGAATTGAGTCAATGGTGAATAATTAGAGGGCGATTTAAGGGGGTGGGGATACGACAAGAGTAATACAGTAGTTCTAGTCCCTGAGGAAAATTCTAACCATTGTTATTGTTATTATTATTATTATGTTGGTCAAAAATGAGGGTTGGTTCTGCTTCCCATTTTGTGCCAAGATGTGGCGAATGATGAAGAGGACTGTATGAAGTAATAAAGGCAGCAGGGACAATTGACCGTTTGGCACTGGACGTCACAACGGGATCATCTACTTCCGCCAATGAGCGTTTCAGTCTTGGGAGTAGGCCCACAGGGGTCCCCAATGCAAGGGTTTCTGCTACTCTACTTGTACTCGTCAGAATGCGTGGGCTGAGGTGAGGAATATCTTGTCCACAGTGGTCCACTACAGGCTCAGGAGCTTTCACCAAGTCAATTGCAGTCGTTGTTAGAGACGGAGAGAGTGAGATCGACGACGCCTCAGTTTCCATTTTGCCGCTTATCCTTCCATCTCCATGCCCTTGTAACTGACATTCTTTCGCTTTCGTCGTTAATTCTTGGGTTATAAGCTCCCCTGCTTCTTCCTCAGACAGCTCAACAATTTCTACTGAACTCGTGTTTACATGGATGGAAGAAATGCCAATTGTTGGTAATTGCGTGTTGTTGCTTAATGATCCCATAATTTTTGGGGTAATCGGAACAACGGGCTGGGGAAGAGCATTCGTAGTGCCTTGCGTAATCGCTGGAATCGTACCACCACCTCCGGCGCCCGAATTTGTACTAGTAGTAGTTACTTGTTGAAAAGTAATGAACGGGGTGATTCTCTCGCGTTCTTTCTCCAGTTCTTTGTCGCCTTCCTCAGGTCTGAATTCAATAAGTTAAATAATAACATTAAAGTACATCATCACACATAATAACAATAAATCAAACTGTTTCAAATATAGTTACTCACGTCAACAATGTGTTTATACAAACGAACGTCTCTACTTTTTGTGTTGTTTTATTAAACTCCAAGTATCCTCTCGTACGAAGATGAATTAGTGTCCCGGTTTTAGACCGTAGCCGGTACACAGTGTAACCCTGACCATCCACACTGCTGAACACTACACACAGAATCATCACACGTTACTTCAGTTTCATATTTGAATTTATCGATGACACGTTTTGTAACTCAAAATTATTATTGCAACAAGCTTAGGCGGTTGGAATCTATATACATAGGTAAGTGTATATAAAATGTTGCCCTACGACCAAGGTTGATTTGTCCTTGGATGGAGTAGTGGGGTATTTCGATCCTATTCACTACTCTTGGCGACACTAAATGACTATAGGACAAGTAGGTCTAGATAGTCGTGACCCAGGTGCCTCCGAGTACGGCGACATAATATATATATCTACTTATCGTGTCGTAATTTAAATTTAGCTTTGGTTGAAAAAATATCATTTTGTTGGGCACACAGTTTTGAACTTTCTAATGTACAGACTACAGTTTCAAGATAGGGTTAAATAGACGATCTGTTTAAATCAATGGACTGAAGAAAGGATTTAAATAATTCATACTATTTTTATCTAGTTGAGTATAAAAACTGATTTAGTACTTTGTCTGTTAGCAACAGTAGCCCACGGGAGATCATCTTGATGAATAAAGTTGAACGCTGACATCCCCATAACCTCCTCTGTCAGGTATCCCGCAACAAATGCTATACGGTGGTCAGAATAGATGATACGGCCATCTGGAAGATGCCTTGTTACATATTCGTCTTGCACAGCCTCCATCAAAGATAGTTCAGTGATTCCTTTATTTCGGAATGGTCTTGCCACACAAACAAGCAAGTGCTCATCATTGGAGGTAGTAGTAGAAGAACAATCTATATAAATAAATATAAATTTTGTACGACCAAAACTCTCATAGCCTATATCCTCAGCTTTTGAAATTCTCCAGATAAATTAATCAATTTCATATACTCTGTAGACATATAATAAGCAAAACTACACTAACCTTTCTTTGCTTTGCTTGCTTTAGGAACATCTTTCTTGTAAATTGGTGGGCGTAGAATCCCTATGAGATGCACCGTTACATGACGGGCAGGGTCACCTCTAGCCATTGAACGCTCAGCTAAACGAGCATAAAATGATCGCCGTTCTCCCGACGCTAAACCTGACAAAGCATCCTCAGGCTTACCCCCAAAAAACGATGGGGAGCGAGCAACGTAATCTGTAGTGGATGATGTGCTGATTTCTCCTTCGCCGACTATTTTAATGTCAATTTCAAAGGTCAACAACTGAAATATAATTTGACTTCAATACAACTTCAAAGTACTATTATTATCAACTTACGCTTAGGATCAAAAGGAGTGGACGGCTGAAGATGGTGTCTAAGAAGCTCATGATCTCCATTATGGCAAATCGTATATAATGACTGGCCCATTAAATCTAATTGTGAATGTCCCAACAGTTTCTCAACGCTTTCTGATACATAAACAATTTTTCCAGAAGACGTTACAATCAGCATGAATCCTTCAAGAGCTTCTAGAAGCGTGGTGGATAAATTTGACTCCAATCCAAGTGGTGCAAGCTTCATATTCTCCCTTTTTCTGTTCTGCTTCAAACCTGTTGTGTGGAAATTGTATTAATTATTATGCACCATATAGCGTCATATACGAATAAATTACGACTTACTCAAGTGAATTCGTAGAAAATTTGCTGAAAGTCTAAGAACGGAAGTTTTGTCCATCCTTTTGGTGGCCATTGCTACAATTGGCACCAGAGATGACAACTCGGAAATGTACATGTTAAGCTTGTCCCTTCTCATCTTTTCAGCCAGATTTCTCATTAAACGACTTGAACTGAAATTATTAATAAACATTAGTTAAACTTCCATTGATCCCTGCTTTTAAAATGTATAATGACAAAAGAAAACGCACTGAAACTAATAAATAATGCACATTTGACATTTGCGGAGGAAATATACATACATACTTGAACTTCTCACTCTCACGTATATTATTTTTTTCTAAATTAATTGTTCACTTCCAAGGTCAAATGTGCAATGTTAATAATATAAAGATTAGTTACGTGTGGTAAGTAAGAAAAGGTTGGTAACATTCAACGTTATTATAAGACGTGAACATGAACATAATGAATAATAAATATCAGTCAGAACGACTTCTCACTCATTAAAACAAAAAACGTACCATTTAAGTGATGTTTTAAACTATCAAGTACAAGTTAGTACACAATACTATAATGAGGAATTATTATAACTCTTCCAGACGGCATACTCTCGTCATAATAGCCTAGGAGCCATACCTTCCCTTCTATTGAGACCTATTGAGAAGTGCTATAATAGTTTCTACTACTCCTCAATACATGGGAAGGTATGGTTCCTATTCCTATCCTATACTGATGAAGTATATGCTCTCTGGAAAAGTTCCTCAGTAAAACAAGATTTCATTTTGAAATAGAAACAATTCACATTCAAAACAAACACAAGCAAAATATACAAAACCCCAGTGTCGGATTATAGGAGATCAAACACAGAGTAAATAGCATTAGCACCGCTACTTCAATGTGCCTCAATACCCTTTTCCGAACCCTTTTAATAAAAACAAACTCAGTGAGTATGCAATAGGGCTAGGTAGGGTAAGCAAGCACCTCGTTACTTTCCATTCCACCCCTGATACAACTGAATCAATACATGAACACTATTGTTTACATTCCAACGTTGTTTGCACATTGTACTTAATTAACACACATGACAACAGAGTGGTCCATCATCATCATTATCAAACAAACGAATCCAAAAACAAATAAAGAACACATATCAATTAGACTAATACGATTAGGAATGAGAACCACGTCGATTTTATCAACAAGTCAATAAAAAGCATAGCCTGTAGGCATGATCATCGTAACCGTAACATTGACATTTCATAGTTTTATATACTGAGTACCTACCTACCTACCTACCTATCTCTACAGCTTACCTACCTACTACATAAGAATTAAGTACCCGTTCATAATCCCCTAAGGTTAACGTTAGATTTATGTAGTTACCTATATACAATACAATTGAAATAGAAAGAAGAATTACACAGTTGGGTGGGATGGGAATGAGGTGGATAAATGTCTAGAGAAAGGATCATTGAAAACACATAAAATTAATCGGTTGATATGATTGGTAAGTACAAACACAACACAAAACTATAAATTTAATGCAGTGCAGTGCGAAGAAATATTTTTTTCGATAAGATATAATATAGCAAGTTACAGCAGCGGCAATGCTGTTAGTGTAAGTCGTAGTAATGAAATAGTAAGTAAACATGTGAGTTTGAGGACGTAGTAGTTGTAGTTAGTAGTTATAGTTAGTTAGCATACTTCTACCTACGTAGGTTTATGTATTTATGTACACGTGATCCAGAGGAAAGTGGAGTGGAGTGAATTGTGATGAGGTATAAAGGAAGTAAGAGAAAGAAAACCAATTCAATCCACTTGTGCAAGAGCCCTAACTTCTCAACAACATTAAATAAGATAATATCACACAACATTGGCAAGGACTATGCTATGCAGGTCCCTACAAAGCAGTCGGCAAGGTCAAGCCTTATTATTTATCATCGAAAAGTTGGATACAAAGATAAGAACTGAAACTAAAGTATTCCTACACGAGCCGCAATGTAATGACGAATGAATACAAGAATTGTCTATATGAATTGAACGAACATGCATATAAACACACATGCGTGCATTCTTGCATATTGCATTTCTTCGGTCACTTAATAATTAATATTATGTTACATTATACAATTAACATTATTATTTATCACCCTTTAAAAATCCAATCTAGACTACCGTGAGAGGTAAGTAATAATCATATGTTTATACATATTCATATAAATTACATACCACTACTACTTCTACTTCTACTACTTCTACTAATACAACTACTACTACCTATATGAATTACTCCAATACATATTAGAAACTTCCCTCTAAATGAAAATGTATATTATATACTTACAACTCACATTAATTAAGGACAATTTAGTTGTCTACTACTACTGCAAAATATTAACCATTATATGCATCACCTAACTTCTCATTTTACATCGCTCTATAATCTCGTTTTATTTAAAGCCGTAACTAGCACTTGGAACTCAATTGGCTCTTCTGGTTGGTACAGCAACATAGCACTATCTATTACACGCACAAATATCCTTGACACAGGTATCTAAAATAATGATAGTGTGATAGATAGGAAGAGGCTCATGTAATCTGAGCTGACAACACAGCCACACATAAATAGATACATACATAGTATATTCCATTTCCACTGGAAAAGTACAGTACTGGAAAATAAGTATAGAATTTCCTTCCGCAATTACTCTGAACAACCATCTGCGTCATGCAATAACTTAATACCCAGAGCACAGCAACACACAGTGCATGACTATAATATAATGACTACCGAATAATGGCAATGTTACTAACTAGCAGTATCATATAATGAAGAAAAAAATATCATCATCTATTTTCAACTTAAATAAAATATTTTTTCCTCCTCTCAACTTCATCTATAATAATGCTAAGTATAGTAATAGAAGCGGATTTAAAAAAAGGGGCAGAGTTTATTTGCTTAGATACTTCACTAAAGTATCTAAGCTTTCATCTCTCAATCACATCTAACTTTTTTTTTATTCCGTAAATAATAGATTTGATTTAAAATCTTCCTTAGATATAAATATAGTATGATTATACTCAAATAATAGCTTTCCTGACTCTCACAAAACTAATTAAATCTATATAAATGATCATTTTCCTATAGAGTTTCTCGACTAAAAGCCAATTTATCCCCAAGAGTGCACCCCGTAATGACAAAATCATATTTCAATTTACTTTGTTTGTTTGACAAGAAAATGTCACATGGATCATTAGTCCTAAAAGCTGAACTAAACTACACTACCACACAAGAGGTTGACTTACTACATACTTTCCTTCCATAATATCATCCCCACAGGTAATAATATGATTACAGCTCTTAAGCATGTAATTTCCCTCTCAAGACGTTCCACAGAGTTAAAAGGAATGCTCCCTCTGAAAGTCATCATTAAGCATTGTGACCTCCTCTAATGCAAACCCCTCACTAACTATCATCCATCGTCATGTCAGTCTCAGTCTCTCATACATAATAATATGATACAAGAGTGCAGATGTTACAGAGACTTGTCAAAAATACTTTTCTCTACCCCAGTCAACAACTCAGAACTCATACGTGACTTCACACTGTCAAGCATAGAAAAGACTCCTTCCAAGTTCAATTAAAACCATAGGCTGACACAACCATAACTGATGAACTTCATTAGCTAAAACGCTACAAAACATAATAATTATTATCGACTTTGAAGGGCTTGAACTTCGTATCTACATTTTTTTTAACGGTTAGTATTTTGTAAATAAATACCAACCATCCAAAATACAGATACGACATTCACGCTATATTTCAACGTCGTTATGTTTCTTTCATCTATTCCAAGAAAAACAAAAACAATAATGTAAAATAAAGTGTTTCCATCACCATTTTGTTCGTAAAACATTTCCAGAGAAAATATGTAAAAACAACATGTCATGTCAAAGTGTCACTACCATCATCACATATGACATAGAAAACAACGCAAAAGAGCTATTTCCTGGTACGCATATCAAAAATTCCGGTTCAGAGAGAGGTATGAGGTATGTTGTACATTACGCCAAAGATGACAACGACAGTCAAACCCTTCTAGCTCTACTACAACTGCAATTAATCAATAATTCCATGATTTGTAACTTGCGTAAAGTGAAGAGAGTGGGAGAGAAAAAAGTATGAACAAAATATCCATGTTACGATGACGCATGTATTCTTTACCTGGAAATACTTCCAGGATACTTTATCTTCCATAGATGCCAATGATTCAATTCCAACATAATATAATATTATTTCCTAGCCCTAGCCCCTGCCTCGAGACACACATCACATAAGCTCACATAATAATATACTACACTCCAGGGAAGACTAGATCAAAATAAATTCTCATTCAATACAAGTGTGTAAAGTATTAAAGACAAATATGATACAGCATAACATGTACTTCAAGGAACATGTATGTATACATAAATATTTTATAACACAGTACAATAATACAATAATATAACATTACACAACATAATTCTATCAAGTACTAGCTAGCACAGTAGGAGGAAGGAAGTATATTATTATCTAAGTATGTATTTATGTGCTGTAAGCAAGCACTTCTACATTCTACATGTTATAATATATTCACGTACTTGCTATCAGTCTTTAAATTGGGTTATTTATTTTATTCTTGGTTAGAGATTTTTTCTCTGTATAGCTACGCTTCTTAGTTTTCATCAGATAAAATCGTAGGTCAGTGCTTTGAAGAAATTAAAGAGAGAAAAGCATTTTCATTTTCCCTGACCATTCTTTGAATATCTAAAGTTCCCTACCCTGTACTCACTCACCTTGGCAAATCTACTTCAGAACAGAGGGAAAGAAATAATAATTACTACACGCTGTAATCGCTCAACATTTTCTTATCGAGGGGTTTTCAAAGCAGTCATTCTTCTGCCTTAAAGTCCTCTCACTCAATCCGCCACTATCTATAGTACAGCTCTCATAATATTAATATACATAGAGTTACCGTATAGTAAAGTAAGTACCTATAATAATATAACGTTCTCCCATGCATGTATGTATGTATTTATGTACATACCTAGGTAGCTCGGTAACATTCAACATTATCGAGTGCAGAAAAATGCCAAAATAAAAATCAAATGCAGAAACTCACAAATCCTGTGCAGCTATAAGCTCCTTTGCTTATTCTGCTCCAGCATTGCATATAGGAATGAAGATGTTTGTGTTTGTGTGTGTTGTGTATGTGTAGGTAGGTAGTAGGTAGTAATAGCCAAGCCAGAGTAGGTAGTAAAGTACAGCATAGAATGATGCACTGAATGCAACAAGCAAGTTAGTTTACCTCTTCTAACAGACCAAGAAGACTACATATAGGTAGGTAGGTAGGTATATTATATAGGCATTTTTCTATAGGGAATAATGACGTAGGAAAATGATACTCCATTATAGAGTATCCATCCATATGCTGTTTGTTGCTGTGCATGATACATGCACGCGTGTGCCATGTTTACGCGAAACAGAACTATTAAATACGAAAGTTCTATGTAGGTATAAAAACAGTGACAGAGGATGACTGTGTATTACGTATGTAAGTATGTATTTTAAGTATGTATGTATATATGTATGTATGTGTGTATGTAATGGGATAGCAAAAATACATAATATAAATAAGATGCGAAATCCTTTGAAGACTCTATCAAAAAATAAACTCTATATTATAGTGTTGGCAATGGAACAGGATTGATGGGAAGGTCGACTGGATAAGATGTCTGAGCATGATTTTTCGCATTATTACCTACACGGCTATATACATACATATTTTTGTTCCATTTTACACAAATTATTAAATTCACGTCAAAGTTGAAATAATCATAACATACCTACTTGAGGGAGAAAGAAGCAAACTCATGTCTATTATTATTAATCTGAATGTGA
>JAAXYV010000762.1:0-11096 GCA_036851875.1 Novacerus sp. FZ-2019
GCCATGCAAAAGTAATATGAACTGAAATAATCTCATTTTTTAATGGAGGTACTAATTGTTAGTTAACAGTTTGCTAGCCTATAGGCTAACAATTAGTACCTCAATTAAAAAATCATGAAGGCATACCTTCATGAAACTCAACGTGCGTGTAGAAGACTTCGTAATTGTAATCTTACATTTTTGAGTTTGCCAATACTGGCAAATAATAACTTTACTGGGGTTTGATCACTTAATGCAAGGTAGAAGAGAAAAAGTATTATCTTGTTGTTGGGATAATAGAACAATACCCACTAAGAAAATAGGGCGGATTTCAGTCACATATGCTTTGTTGTATATTAAAGGAAATAAGATGTCAGGGAAAGACAGGGAATTGGCTTATAACTATTATCTACAATTGATGCTAAGTATTACAGATTGCCGTGTCAATTACCGTGAAATATGAAGTATTGTTTTTCCAAACTTTTCACTAATTCTGAGTTTTTCCCACCGAAAGAACTTCCTCGGACAGCTTTTAACATGGTAAATACCAATTCTGCCAACAGCAGTCTATCCCGACTGAATTCTGCTTACTAATTCAAGTTAAATTCTTTATTCTTGTACAAAGTCTAATTGAGTTACATATTGATTTTGGCAAACTATTTTACAAAATACATTAAAATAACATAATTTGGAATTAACTTTTCAAAGTTAGCTTTTCTAATTCAAAGTTTTCCCTTTTCCATTTATTTTAAGTTTAAAATTAAATTCTTTATTAGTTGATTTGTTGGAGTTACATTAATAACTACATAAAATTTGGATATAAATTTTTGATTACTAAAATTCACTTTCACGTCACGTTTCTTAAATACATTTTTTAATACGTACCCTTAAGCGAACATATTGTCCACCTATTTAATTTTAATTCATTCATCGTCTAAATGCATTAATTACACAAATTCAAAAAGAAATTGATAGAACTGGTTGATTTATTTTTTACAAATTAAGTTTTAATAATGCATTTTCTCATTCTTTTGTAAATCTGTGGAGCTCATTACTAAATTACAATAAAATTACCAAAGAAAGTTTGCCATCAACCACACAAAACAAAAACTCCTATTTCAATTCACGATTAAATAATATATACATGCACAATGCACTAACTATATACTTCAATATTTGCTATATAAAAATTTTCTGGATTAAACAAGGCTTAAAACTAAATTAAGTTACTTCTAACTCTTAAAAATCTTAAGTCTACAGAAAAAGTGACAATCTATTATTGACATTGACATCGCAGATAAACAGCTATACATATTGTACACCTCTGTAAGTATGTCTCTGTGTATATACACAAGGTATACATATATACATATCAAGAGAATCCTGTCTGAGCGATGTATAAGATTCTACGTGCAATGTTCAGTTCAAAACTAACAACTAACTTCTAATTCCGTCCAACAAGAATCAATAAACCATCATCATCTTCTACGTCACGTCCACGTCCCAAACCTAAACTAAACTTATCTCGTTTGGTGACTTACGACTTACCACATCAAAAAGAGATTACTTCCTAATCTCTTGTCGGTAAGTTTGCGACTGTAGGAGTAGATAGAAGTAGAAGTGATTTCTCTGCCTCTCTTAACTCTGACTGTGCTTGCTTTACTTCAACTTCAGACTATATATAGAGTACTGTAATAAGTCTGGTGTTGGCGGAGTATTGATGTATATCCTCTAAGGACAGCGTAGGACAGTAGTTACCCACACAGTGGACTGGGATTACATGTAGTTTCTCTTTGCTTCGTTGTTGGCACAGTATATTTCCTGTACCCGTACATCCCATCCCACAGTATCGAAAACCAGAAAGCAAACTTGACAACACAACTACATTTTCATTTGCTCTCTATATAGTGTTTATTACTATCACCAACTTTTTCTTTTCAGTCACTCACGATCACCTCAACCCAGATTGGTCTACCCCAATCCTAATTGCTCCACAGACACTGAAATCCTCCTTTGGTCAAAGCTCCAAGTAGAGACTCTTTTTCTCTATATCTCTGTTTCTCTTCCTCACTCTACTTTCCACATTATTACAAATGATTGACGACACTACTTTCAACATTCAACTTTCTTCATTTCCTTTTTTATTCCTGAAGTAAAAGTAGTAAAAATGAAATCCATTTACATTTTCCTGTCTTTGTCAAACTATAAACTCTAGACTAAACCATTGAATACAAACCTTTAATGAAACACTCATTCGGAGAAGTAGGTTAGCTTAGCTTGCTTGTACTTTCCCCTTTTTTTCAAATAAAAATTCTGGTAGTGTAGCTATTTTTTTTTTACTTCTGTCGAACTACAATTCCAACCGTGCAATTTCTCAGAACAGCTGTGATACTCTAATTACATCCTATTGCATCGTAAAACACGATTCTTTTTCCCGAATGTAAATTGTTTCCAATTTAACAAAGGGAAATAATGAGGGCAATCAATACGTTTACTGCATGCACTGCTTCAATCTCCTTCAATTGTCCTGATTAATACTTTATTGCCTTATTGCATTTAGCCCTATATGATTTCGCACGGCGAAAGAAAGCACTTTAGTAACTACAGAATGGAGTGTAACCTGGAATGTAATGTCGTGTGTTTCTTTATGCTCCAGGTATTGGACCCTTTTTCTCTAATTTCGCATCATAGGAATTGTACATGCATGCCATGAGGGCTTAAATTTGTAGAAAACTTCTAATTAGATGCTTAATCTTCAACACACCGGCTACGCTGAGAACTTATAACACAGTGAGAATTGTAATTCGTTCCTTCATACTGCAGTAGTAGCACAAAGCCATAGTTAATAGTGCAGAGAAAGTAACTTCGTCTTTTGGTCCTTTAACATTTTCATACTATAGTACTTACTATATTCGTTATTAGCTACTACTACTGCTACACTGCACTGCTCTGCCTATTGTCATGCATATCTGCACTTGCAAAACATAGAATACAGATAGCCGGGACATAACATCGAAGTAAGACCAAGAGTTCAGTTCCATCGTATTTCTTGGGATTAATTTAATTAGAAGACAGGAGGAGAAAAAGTTTACACTACTTCACTTTGTTAAAAGACAAGAGGAAAAATACGGGTTGATTAATTCTCCTCCTCCTCCTCTACTCTCCTTTTTGTTCTTTCAAAAGGAAACTTAACTTAACGACGAACTTAAGTTAACCAAGCGGCAGTGTTTTTACTTCTGTTGCAGTTATTCAAGGCAAGTGTTAAGCAGAAAACACAAGTAGAGTACTTGAGAAATAGTAGTAGTTTAGTACTTTAGTTGTCTAGTTATATAGGCCAGGCCAGACCAGCCCAGGCCAGGCCAGGCCAGTCATGGTGTCTTTTTTTTCTGTCTTCTTCGTACAACTCCGCTATAGCTTTTGTTTACGATCTGTAGATGCGATTTTAGTCTTCTCTGTCTGGTCTGGTACTAGTCTGGCTGGACTGGAAAGGAACTGAAGTTAGTTAATATCTATATAGTCCTAGTGGCATGACAGTAGAGAATTCAAGCAAATATACACACAGTACTATAATAGTTGTTGTTCATTGGATGTGTGAATGTAAGAAAAAAAACACAATTTGTACCTAAATCCAAGGAGATACTAAACTAAGCCGCCACCACTGTATATATAGATACTGTATTATATAATAATATAATATTATAGTATACTGTAGGTGGAATGAAAAGGCTGAATTCAGACCAAATTGGCTGTTTCTCTTCTCACTCCATCAAATTTTCTGCTCAATTTCCATTTAAGCTGAAGCCTAGCAAATAGGATTTAAGCGGATGGGAAGTGCCGTCGGGCTATCTGCAAAGAAAAATAAATAAACAGCCCAACCCAACCCAACCCAGTTGAAGCCAAGACAAGTCAAGCCACACAAGTCTAAAAGTAGATTGCACATAGTAAGGGACATAAAGCGAAACCGAACTGAAGTATGAAGTGTTCTAAAGTGAAGTGAGAGTGAGTAAGGCGCGTTCTTGTCTTGTCTTGTCTCTTCTCGTCTTGTCTGTCTATACATACTTTGTGTAGGTAGGTAGTAGAACTTTAGTCATCTCCCGGCCTCTCCTAAACTCCATTGGCAAAGGGTAATGGCAATACACTGTTGTGTTGTGTTGCGCTGTGCTGTACTGTATTCTATTATATTACGTTATACGTTATACATCTACTATTTCGTTCACATTGCGTTCCTTCGTCTACGCGTTGGGCCTCAGATATGAAAACAAACTCGTTGTAATGCTAAAAAAACATATTCATGAAACGTGAGCGGGAGTGTTGCGTTGCTTCCTGTACTTTCATTTCCTAGTCTTTCTCTTCCGTTGCTTTTCTCTGCTTGCATCGCATCCATATGACGCGTTTGCTCGCTTACTTGATGTTTGCCTTGGCTTTGACTAACCGTGGCTTAGATTACACTCTCTGGGTTTTCTGAATGTTATGTGTGGGTGTTCTTTCTTTAGCACCAAAGAAAATAGGATTGGATGCGGTGGATTCAATATTTCATTACAACTCACAACATCCTCGCCGTTATTGAATCTTGATTTGACATCCTTTGCTCCCCTCCCCATTATGACTTGACTTGAGTTTTCTCTCACTCAGAATCAAAGTTTCATTCCGCTCACTTTTATTTTATGTTTGGTATTTTATAGAGGTGGCAATGTAGAGGTGTATGGAAAAAGAGGAATAAGTAGGCTTGATGAGGTTTTCTGTGGTTTAATGGCAGGATGTAGTGTCTCAAGGAGAAATGAACATTTCATTTTTAGATAGGAAGGTGTACTTGAGCGAAAGGAAAAGAAAGGGAATTCATGTGAGAGTTGTCAGTTTTGGATTTGAATTGAGTCAAGTCCCCCTTTGGGATTTGG
The DNA here is from genome assembly GCA_036851875.1 of Novacerus sp. FZ-2019. Lineage (NCBI taxonomy): Eukaryota > Metazoa > Arthropoda > Collembola > Entomobryomorpha > Tomoceridae > Novacerus > Novacerus sp. FZ-2019. The sequence continues at coordinate 4,875 of JAAXYV010000762.1, forward strand.
AAGCTATGCTTAAAAACAAAGTGGGGTTTAAGTAAAAAGTAGCTTATATTTGGTACAGAGCTACTACAGACTTTGTAGAGAGACTACAGTACAGTATACAGAGCACTACAATACAATGTATAGGTAGGAGGTGTAGCTGTAGCAGTACATTTACAGCTTCGACAGACAGAAGAATAAAAGCTTGTTGGAAAGATGCAGATGTTCTCAGAGGCTTAAAGAGCTCAAGGGTGAAGAAAATCAATAGCCAATAAACAAAAAGCCTGGCCCTCGTAACAAAGTAGAAGAAAGTGGGATTTCGTGTTGTATTTAGGCTTGCTCTGCAGTCTGAAACTACATTTTTTCTACAATCTACAGATTCACCTTCAATATACAGTAACGAAGATTACAGTGCAGTCCACACTAGTGTATCTTGATGGATTGAAAAGTATAGCAAATAGCTTGGGATTTAGGATACAGAAAGCAATAATGCCTTTATCATCCTTTTCACATAGACATTTTGAACGATGAAAAGAAGGGGGAAATAAACAAAAATTAAAAAGTCAATTCTAGTTAATACGGGCGTATTACGTAATCACACTTATTGTAATTATTGAGCGTTATATTTTACTGACTTATGTGTACTACTAATGCGTTATCAAGATAATTCAATGGCATTGTGAATTACGACTCAAATTCTGGGAAATAGCATAGGAATTTAATACAATATTGTTAAACACTGCGCCTAGACAGCAACAGCCAGTTTATTTTTAGATTTATTTCACACGCAAAATTCTGCTTCAGATACTTGCCTTAGGTTTATTGCGGCTATGTACAAAACGCTAAGGAATAGAGTCCTTGTTTGTGCACATTCCATGGATACAGTAAAAGTTCAACTTTGCATATTCTAAGAAGACGCAATCATAAAATTTCCTCACTGTCATTCCATTTCACAATAGTGTATGTGCACAATCTATACAATTTAATTTACATAGAACATAAATTTCGAACTTGATTTTCTAGAATATAAAGTGCAAAACCTGGTAAATCAGCAGAATTTATAGTCTTACTATAATAGTAAAATTCCTTCAACTCAAATCTAGTTCAGTCAGACCAGTTGATTTCTGCTGTAGCTTTCCGAAACACTTTAAGTACCAAAGAGTACATTCATTTATATCCTACCAAATCCTTAGGCAACATAAAAAAATGAAATGTTAGTTTTCCTTCGCTATTTGTGAAATTGCAGTGAACCGGTTAAGATCAGTTCACTAAAATTTAAACTTAATACACCGCAGAACAGAGTAATCCCATTCTAAGTGCGCCACCAATAGAAGAAATTACTTAAATCTATTTCATTAAATCTTTGACTACTCTATACATTCCTTCTACACAGTCACGATTTTGCTTAATATTAGTCAACCATTACTACTGATTTGAATACTAAAATTTTAATATTAACAAAAGTTGATGGTGTAGAAACCTTTCTAGCTTAGAATATACATATTTTACCTTACCTTACCATTCTGCTCATGATATTGTCAGCATTCCTTCCCAACTCATTTTCTATCCTGTATTACACCACATGGTACTAGAAAACAATTACTAATACTAGCCTTGAAGCTTAAATACTTTTGACTTTACTAAATCACACGTAGGCCTTGAGTTGACACTCGGTGTACGATATTTGCAATTTAGCAATACCTACCCACATCAACACCAAGTCAAAGTTAAATCTAAGTCCAAAGCAAAACAAAAGTAAAGTGCAGAACTGTAATCGTTAGTTGTAGAGAAAGTAGTAGCAGTATAGCAGTAGACGTAGCATTGTGGTATACTAGTGGACAAGAGTAGAACAAAGTGACTTAAACTGAAAATAAGACTGGTCTATCGGACGACATGCGAAAAGGACATTCATGAACACCGACTATCTTGATCTTTGTACTTTTGAAGTGCCATTTGGAGCCCCAGTGGTGTAAGAGGATTACGCTTGTTTCCCGTCTTTCTCTCAGTCAAGTCAACTCTCAAGAAACTGAATTCGACTCTACAACACAACACGGCTCCACTCAACTCAACTCAGCTCTTTCTTTCTTTCTTGTCTTATTTCACTTGACGTTGCCATTACTGTTATTCGTACTTTCTCTCTAGTCCTTCCTCTCTCTTGACTTTTTTGCTTTCAATTTTCTTCTCTTTACATACTCTTGTACACATACTTTATTTTACTTCCTACTTAACTTAACTTAACACACTACACTACTCTACACCCCTTAAGCCCATTGGTCTATATATAGCCTGGTGTGACCCTTGAGATATACCAGCAAAGCAGATACATATGGAGACGATGAGTGTGTGACTTTGAAGACAGAAAAGTTTATATGTGGATGTATACTTCGTAGTCTTTTCTTATCTAGAATATACGTAATTCCATGGAAAATGGGCTTAGTTAGACTTAATTCTGGGGCTGACCTGACTTGAGATGGAACGTGATTGGACTCTAGACTCCGTGAGACAAGACAAGATGACAGATTCTCTCCTGCATCTGTCTTTTGTCGTTGCTAAACAAGCAAATAGGATTGCCTACATAGCCGGCTGAAGGATCTTAAATATTTTTAGGAAGAGAATAAAACACCGGGAAAACCTTGATAATGATGCGTTACCATGCCCCTGCTGTGAGATAACAGACTCTTTCTTAATTGTGGGATTTCTACCCTTGGATAAACATGGACTGCTAAAATCTTTACTGTCACTTTGTTTAGTCGTCAAAGTACTACATTTATTTTATCTTTCTTTCAAAAGGAAATCACACTACTAAAGATTTGGTATGACGTTTGAGTGTAAGCAACACCGTATGAAATATAAACTCCTTTTCATATTACATGTATCCATACAATATAGATTTCTGCATTGTTTGAAACCTGTAAAGTGAAAATGGTTTTGTGTAACCTTGGGTGGAAATGTCAGTATAGTACTGGCTACGTTGACCAAGTAGTACATAGATTTAATTTAAACCAATTCATTGATTTTCCTCAAGTAGTAATTGAAAATCCAACCGGGGTCTAGAAATTGTATTTATATTTGAAACAAATTTGAAAATGCGAACTGAATAGAAAACTGAATTTAGCTAGAAAATGAAAAAAGGCTACAGATTTACAGCTAAATCTTCTATCAGCATTTATTCCTTGTATTATCCGTTAAAACAAACAACTTTAATATTTCATACAGATCAGTATCTTTAAGCAGATCAGTAGTTAAATAAATTCGGAACCAAGAGTTTCATCATTCTCTTGACAACAGCGTCAAATAGTGCTTACCTATCTGCAATAGAGGGTAGAAATAGCATTTCCAAGAATACAATTTTAGTTTACTTTCATACACATATATATGCTCAACACATGGAGTAAGTGAAACTCCAAGTCAGATCATTAGGAAAGTTGCTACAAGTATAATAATATAGCAGAATATACTTCCCATACTTCAGGCTTTACTCTTGCATTATTTCAATTTACTGTACATTACATCTAATCCAACATTCAAGACTAATAACATAAACGCAATGTAGACATATTGTGTAAAGTAAAAACTGCATCACGAGTGAGTACACTGCACTGTACTGTTAACTCAACTAGTTGGTATATTGCAAACTGTACTACCTATATTATTATAGTACGATACTGTGTGGTGCATTGTAGTGCTCAGCCAAGGTAAACGAATTGCCTTCCTCAACTTCCGTTAGCATTCAACATTGAAGTTGAGTCTCGGAGTAAAGTGCGACGCTTATATACACAGCACACTGTACGACGGTTTCAAGCAATTTACACACCTAGAATGATTGTCTGGGCAAATTGAATTTTCATTTCTTCCACCCTCCCCATTGTCCTCGCAAACTCTAATGGCTCTCTTCCTTTCTGCCGAGCACCAAGACTCTCTCAAGAGCATCCTTTAAATTCACTGCTTTTCCAACTTCCCCTCGTTCAAATTTACGTACTTTGCTTTACTCTTCTACGCACAAATCTTACCTTAGGCGAAAAAACGGGGGAAACCAAACACAAACCAAGGAGATTCGAGAGAACGCTTTCACTGCACTGTGTACTCACTGAACTATTGAACTGTAGCATCCGTCTCTATATCATATTATATGTACGCTCTCTCTCTCTATCCTTTCAACACACACATGTACATACAAACACACACACACTGCACAACTGTGTACACTACACACTATTCTATTTTGAGATTCTGCTTTCCAATAAAATATCCTATGGCAGAGTATTGCTGAGCTGAAGTAGTGAAAATGAAAGTGAAAGTGAAAGAGAAGTATGTACATAGTAGAAGCAAAACGGGTCTCGCTCTGGTTAGGTTGCACAAGGCAAAAAAGTAAAGTACAATTCACAAGTGCAAAGTAAAGTTAAGTAAAGTCAAGTTAAAACCGTACTCATTCTTGCATGGAATATACTATAGAAGGAAAGGTATGAAAGAAATGTTTTTCACTGTCTTCTATCCTTAAAATGTGAGTGCATTACATTTTAGGATACAGTGCTGAAGCAAGGCAAGAGATTTGAACAAATGTATAAGTAAAGAGAAGTGAATTGAAGAACACGTTTATGTTATATACCTACTCTATCTATACATACTATATATATACACATACAGTCATGGCTCCAAAGTAGGAAGTAAATATAATGTATAAAGTCATAGAGGGTTGAACTGAGCTCTCACAGTCTCTCAGTCCAGTTTGGTATGTGCTAGATAAAAAAGATCTGCTGTGAAGTCAGGTGAAGAGGTGACTGAATGAAAGAAAAAAGGAAGAATGAAAGAATGAATGCATAATGTATTTAATGTGTAATGTTGAGTTAAGTTGAGTTGAGTTGAGTTGAATTGCATTGCATTGAGTTGAGTTGAATATATGTATGGATGATGGTGGTATGGTGGTTGGTTTGAGAGGTGAGTGAATCAACATCAAGTCGTGCTGAAAACTTCTCTTTTATATTTTGATCGATTTTTGGGAAGGTTGTATTATATACTGCTTGGTATATATATATAAACGTACAGTGGGATGGTATGGAAGGAATATTTCTATTCTTTCCCTCTCCTCGGCAATCCAAGCTATATTTGAGTTTGAGTCTTGAGCAAGTGAGTTGAGTAAGACAGTTCTTGTTTCGTTTGAGTTGGTTGGGTTAGGTTGGGTTTGGTTGGGTTAGGCTGGAGAAAGAGAGAGAGAAAGAAAGAGATGTGTTCCTCTTAATAAAAGTGTAGTTTAGGTTCAAGTCACTTGGCCAGAAAATTGTGGCCTACCCAGCAATACTAGTTGTATGTGTTGAGACTAGAGAGGCAGTGCTAAAGTAGAGTGAGTAAAGTTGGGAGGATAGGATGTGTATATAGAATGATTTTATTTGCTAGGCTGAGCTGTGGTGTATGATGAAGGATGTGTAGTATATACTGTACTGTACTGTAACTGTAATGTTGAATCTTGAGTTTTGGGTTGGTTGGGTTGAATTGAATTGATTCTTGGGATGCCCGGGAGGAAGGAAAAAAGCTGAATCAAACCAACATCTAACCTTATCTTCTGTATAGCAATCTTGAGTCTGACCTGAATTAAAGATTTAGAATCGTGCCATTCCTTTAGAGTAGTATGGATACGTATCTACTACCATAAGAGAGGAAAATTAAACCCTTCAAAATTCTGGGGAAAAAGTGAATTTGGTATTTACCTAAAACTGATTACTCAGGTTATTCTTTCGAAAATATACATTATTAACTCATGAAAATTAATGTACCACTGTGTAGAATATCTATTATAGTATTTAAACTGTTTAAGTCTATAAATGATGGGTCTAAAATTTGATATGGAAACTCAAATAACTTAATATTATTATAAGTATTAAATTTAAAAGTTGTACATAATTTAAGTTATACAGTGATTTCAAATCTGATTTATTTATTGAAAATAGTGTTGAAGATTAAGAACGGGGGAAAATATTTTTATGAAGCCAAGTGATTATTTATCAATTACTTGATTTCGTAAGCATTTTTTCACCAACTATATTAGAGTCGAAATATCTACCAATGGAAAAATTGAGATTTACTTCAATACGTAATTTTTAATTCAAATTCAAATGAAATTGAAAGGCATTGGAACCATTAAAGTTCAAACTAATTTCAGCCCTCACATAGAAGAATAATCTTATTACAGATATGTTATATGTAAATTTTATGAAACTATTTACAAATTCTGAATAGATTGAAACTTTATGT
>JAAXYV010000763.1:0-11095 GCA_036851875.1 Novacerus sp. FZ-2019
TCAAATTTAATGATTTTTTTAATAATTTTCAAGAACTGACCGTTGGATTGCTTGCGCACCGCTCCTTACCAGAAGGTACGTTAGTTGAACTTTGAACTAAATACATTACGTTGTTATTCTATAAGGTTATAATGATAATACTGTAACAGATCGCGGTGTGGAGTAGCAAGTGTTGGCAGACTTCTTTACGCTGTTGGAGGGTACATAACATTATTTTATTTCGATCAAGCAATCGTAACTTCAGCGTCATAACAAGGTGCATTTGTACAGATATGATGGTACTAGTGATCTCGCTACTGCAGAATGCTACAATGCAAGAACAAATCGATGGGCTCAAATATCGTCAATGGGTACCCGTCGCTCATGCTTGGGTAAACTAAAGTCGTATATTGTTTATATCAAACATTAAGTTGACTATGGCAGCAGACTGTTTGAAATCAAATCGACTCAAACGTGTTTCTGATTCAATGAACTATTCATACCCTAATACATCACAATTAAATTGCCTCGTCAATTTAGGTGCTTGTGAAAATTATTGCGCTGAGATCTTCACACAATATTGCAATATCTAAACGATACTACTATAGAGTTTATAATATTATATAATATATAATTAAAAACAAATTACTCAAGAAAGCCTTCCGAAATACAAAAATCCTTGCATCACCTGGTGTAAAAAGTCTAAAGGTTTGTTATAAGGAGAGTAGTCTATCCTCCAGCACTAACAAAAGTAGAGAGCTATACTTATGTACTATTATAAGGAAAGGATTAAGGATGTATGACTTGATTGAAGGAAAGTTAAATTACCTCCAAGACAGAGGATTGGTATTGGTGCTTAAAATATAAAGTAAAACAAAAATTTATTATGTAAGTCTGAAATAAAAGAAATAGTGTTCAAGCAATTCAAAACAATAATTGTCCTACATTTTAGATATTTTAACCAGTGGAAATAATAATTACTTGTGGAATACGGTATATTACAAGTAGGTTTATTGCAGGTTTATGTTCTCTGGATGGTCTGATTTATGGAGTTGGAGGTAAACTAACTTTGAACCAAATATTTTTAAGCTTTCTTGATTTAAATTTTCCTTAAGATTACTTATGTTTCATGCATAAAAAATAATTTAGGCTATGATGGTGCATCGTGTCTAAATAGCTGCGAACGTTACGATCCATTAACTGGTAAACATTTGAATTTTCTGGTTGTTAGAAAGTTTTATCATTGAAACCCTAAACTGAAGTTAATGAATAACTCAGGTATCTGGAGTTGCTGCCCGGCCCTTTCTCAACGCCGTAGATATTGTCGACTTGCTGCGCTCGGTTAACTTTTACAATCATTTGAACTAGATATTTAAATTAAGAAAGGATCTCTGACGTTATATTATTGGTTATCATTTGAAGTAAGTCATATTTTTTGTTTTTCCAGATAATTGTTTGTTTGTTGTTGGAGGGCTAGATAGCTCAGCGGCGCTCAGTAATGTTGAACGATTGGATCCTCGGGAAGGTTAGAAAATGATTCGCGCAGTCTCCCGATATTATTATTCTGGCCTAAGGGAAGAAATGATATGAGAGTACAGTATAGAACAAAATAATATTATACATGTTGAACTTTATATTTCTTAATTATAAATCATTGGTTTAGGTAAATGGCAATCAGTACCGGCTTTATCACAACGAAGAAGTTCTGCGGGACTAGCAACTCTGGGTAAGTTTATGCAGAATACATATTAGTACCATTGTTTTTTTAATCTCAACAATACTCTATGGAATTTTGAAAATGTCGAGTGAATTATGTTTGGCTAGACGGTTCACTTTATTGTGTCGGTGGAAGTGATGGATCTTCGACACTTGCTACGGCTGAGAAATTTGACCCACGGCGATTGCGATGGGAGACAGTAGCATCTATGCATTCTAGAAGGTGATTTAGATAACTTTATTCAGCTCCGGAGTTTTGCTGTTCTCTGATTCGGATCAGGGATCTTAGCTCCAATTCCATACAGTTGCCGAATCAGACCAATCGATCCGGTGCAGACTAGACTCTTGGCAGACTGAACTAAACCAGATAGTATGATGCTAGAGTAAATGTCAGGACCAGAATGGAGTAATGACCGAACGTTATTTTTTGTTTGGTAGGTCAACTCATGAATTGGTCAGTGTGGAAGGTTTCTTGTACGCTGTTGGCGGTAATTTACTTTTATTGAATTTTAGACCTTACATATTACCTTACTGTGACATACATGTAAATGAGGTTTATGTTGTGTCTTGGGTACTTGTATTATGATTCGGATCGTTTAGTTTATTTGATGAATATTCTATACTATATGTATATAGGCAATGATGGCTCATCATCTCTTAGCACTGTGGAGAGGTATGAGTATCGACTGAATAAATGGAGTCTGGTTAGTGCAATGCTAACACGGCGAAGCAGTTTAGGATGTGCAGTTCTCGACTGTCTTCCTATGGATCGACTAGCTCGGCCCTGTTGACTCGGAAAAGAGATGAGGGAAGCCGAAGACACGCCATCATCAGACTTATAGCTAATGGAGATCCCACGCCTCCTAGTTTTCTCTCAAAGTAGCACTCTATGCATCTACGATATTGACTCCTGAGTACATTTAGTTTTTCCTCCATAACGTAACGTTTAAGTAGATTCCAATGACATCTCAGATTTTGCACATTTCAGCGGAATCAAGGTAAATGTCTATTTTGTAAATGTGTTGCAGCCTGAGCTATTTAATATCATTTGTGTACAAACTATTTTGCAACTTGACACTGCCTACACCAAGTTTGTCGCTGTATAACATGAACGAAGTGTTTTGCAGAATGAATGAATATAATCCGAATGGTCTTTTGAATGTCGTTCAAAATAACTGGAACGAACTCCCAGAATGACAGTTTGACTTTATAAAGTTCTATGCATTATAAGTAGAAATACAACAAAAACAAACTGCCTCTAGAGTCTAGGTACAATTGACGAAATTCCCATTCACTGCCGACCGACAAAGGTAGTTCTACCAATTAGATAATATTACAAAAAAATTATGTTGCAGCTCAGTATGAGATCAAATGAATAAGAGATATTGGATGATATTTCCAAGTACATGTCATAGAATCAGGCAATTTATTTATAACTGTATCTGTATTACTGATTAGACATGAACATGAGGATAGTTGTGAAACTGAAAAACGACTAATAAATGGCTGTATGGTAAACTAGAACTTCTTCTTGGCGTTAAGTCTTTCCATGGTCTCGTCAAAGGCGCTATCATTGATGTTTAGCATGAGGGTATTTCCACCTAGGAAAAGCTTGTTTTGTGATTGCGCCACAGTCCTTGCAATTCCCTGAGCTGCCCGGATCTTTCGTAGCTTCAGATAACCTGGATTCTGTGAAATCGCTTCCCCCAAGTAAACATAACGTTAAGGAAAATAAAACACTGGAAAGTTTGTATACAAACATCCATTCCATGACAATTTAAGAGGACTTAAACTGAAAGATACCTGGATCAGATTACTAAAGAACGCCATCACAACCCGAGTTACTCTTCAAAAAAATTAAGGTAAAAACTGTTGCATGGCTACTATACTCCTGACCAATAAATATTTTAATTAAGCCAGTATATAAACAATATCGCCAGGCTATGCATAACGGACGAGCATTAATAATGATCTTCAACATTTGCATTCCAATATACCACTGCAGTTACAATGTTGGGACTATGGTCTCGTTCCCAACATCAAGATTTACAGTGGGAGTAACTCGGGCGGTCAGTTATAAGCATCATCATATCCAATCAATCACACATTTCTCATTACACATATCTTATATCATTTAGAAAATTATGTAAATAAAAGGATATCATTTTGGCAGCTTCAGCCTCTCCCTCAGCATGAACAATTTTTTGCTGCTTCTCTTGTATCGCCCGGTCCACCACAAAAGCAGCTCTCTGTGCTTCTTGCTGTGCTACCTGCTTGGCCTCAACTGCTGCAGTGTATTCCCTCCCAAAACTCAGTTCGGTAATTGAGACGTCGTCAAGTATTATGTTGAAATCTTTAGCTCTTTCCGTCAATTCTCGTCTGATAAGAAGTGATACCTACAGTAACACTACATGTACTTTAGTATTTCATGTTATAATTGACTACGACTCCTAATGTTAACTCTTTTCCATACAAATCAACATTATTTAAATATAAATAGACTAAATGGTTATGTAAGCAAGCTAACTTGTTGACGTTGAGTGATCAGTTGAGAAGCATTAAACTTGGCCACAACACTCTTCAAGACCTCGTTAACAATCGAAGGCAAAACTTTTTCATCATAATCCAAACCGAGTTGACGATAAACGGCTGGAAGACTGTAAGCATCGGGTCTTGATAGGACTCTCAAGGAAATATTCACCATTTGTAAATCTTTGCTGCCGGTAGGAGACGAAATTTTCCTGGGGCGTGATCGAATATCGTATATAATCGGGTACTGAAACCATGGAATTCGAAAATGTAATCCTTCTGAGTACACATCATCTTGAATTCCACCAATACGATTGAACATGACAGCACGCTGACCACCTTCCACTGGACACAAAATACAAGTAAACATCGGATGTATATTTTATAAAACCAAGTTAACTCATCACCCAAATTACTAAACTTTTAAAGGTAATCTTAGGTGCATCAACAACATGTATTACAAATAACCAAATAAATAATAAACAATAATTGATTTGTAATGTTCATTTAACCAGTACTGCACTTTATTAATATTGACATACCTGTGTACATGGATTGATTAATTCCGTAAGCAGCGCCTCCAGCAACAGCCAAGAGTTTAAGTCCTAGCCCTAAGCCACGGGGATTTTATCCCAACCTCCCGGCCAAATCGTTTAATTTACTCTGTGCCATGATTTTTATGAACTCTGATCAAATTGCTTGTCTTTTTAATCCTAATTTTAATTAACCACAAATTATTAACTCTCTGTAATGGTAACAAACCGGCCCCGGTTTATCCCAAACACAATCTTCTGTAAACTACCTAGCAAGAGCAAGTAGTAACGCAAACGAATGAGTTACTTCTGATGCAATACCAGCACACACTACATACAAAGCGGAAAGCTGCTTTGAATGTGAAGCGGCCTGTCTGTATCAATTCAACTATGAGGATCAGATGACTATGCGCATGTAGTGTGAAATAATCTACAATTGACAAGAGGGCGCAATAGAACGCAGTCTCAAAACTCTGTCCTCCATTCACCATCACCATTCACCCACAACCGAAATATCTCCGTTCAGTATAATTACGTTTTCAGTAAACATCAATCTGCAATTTGATAGGACGAGAGACATTGAACTGCAGGTTATCGTAAAACATATAATATCGAAATAGTGTTAAATTTCATTTTTACAGGCAGACTACACACTATCCTATATTTATAACTCAATATATTAAGGTAAGATTAATTTACATTAATAGGTCATCCTGCCCACCTGGAGGTGGTGGGAGTTTATAATTCTACTAGTTCCAGGCACACAAACGTTCATAAAATTAACATTTACAAACTACAAAATCAACAGTTGACCATTAAAGGGTGGTAACAGTTGGCAGTCATCAGTGGTCTTGTAATAATTAACTTCTCAGGATGTCTGCACCTCGTATGACTAAGGATGGTAACTATTTTTCAAAATTTCTTAGAGTAATCATAAAATATTTATTCGTATATTTTATGAGAATTATATACAGCTGTGTGTGTAGAAAAAACAATCTTGCTAATATTGAAATGTTTTATGTGTAACAGAGTAATAATCATAATCAATATATGATTTGAACTCTTAATTACAGGGTGATCATTGTTGTATTTTTATGTCAAACAGAAATCGAGGCTCATGCTCGAGATTTACAGGCCAAGAAAAAAGCAGCCGTATCCGAAGTTGCAGAGGTCGATCGAATAGGTTTGGGAGAATCTGGAAAGTTTGATGTTGATATTTATGGAACAACCAACAGATTCGAGGGTTATGTGGACTCAATTGCTGCCAATGAGGACGTTGATGTAAGTTTATTGTCTGAATGTTCATATAATGTTTGTTTTGCAATTATGTAAAGATTATAGAGGTTCGAATAATAATTATGCTGTGCAGGAAGATGATTTAGACTCTTCATCGTTCGTCCCAAATAGGTCACGACCAAGTTATACAGCCCCCTTATCAATCGTCAACGATATTCCTCAGGTAATAAATTCTAAATTCAACCGTTCGGTGAACATAGTTAGATATTTTTATGAAAATATCAGTTTAATTAAATACTTTGCTTTTGTGTTAAGGCTGAAAAAGACTACGATCCCTTTGCAGAGCATCGCCGACCAACAATAGCAGACAGGCAAGGGCACAATGAGTACATACGAAAAGCGAGCAAGATGGTCATATCTCCAGACCGTGTGGATCCATTTGCAGATGGTTTGTTCATTCAAATTTACTCCTAGGTTTAAGTAACAGTGAAGTTAGTTGTTACGGATATGTGTATAATGACTGTGTCAAATTGATTGAGTCCAATCTTGAGGATGTATTCTTCTTACCAGGGAACGTATTGATGAATAAGGTGTGATGTGATATTGTGAAAGAGTGGATGTAAGCAAAGTGTGAATGAGTTATTTCAGATATGAGTTGATGTTTTTAATTGGTAGATGTTATTTTTAGTGATAGGTATTGTACTTGACATGAGCAGTCTACATGCATGGTTAGTAGTATTATAGGGGGAATTTTGCATGATTTGTCTGAAATGGGACCGGGTGTGTAAATAAATCAGGTGCATCAATCAGATGAAGGCTCACACACTCACTGCGGAAGGCTAAAATGGAAAGAAAGAGATGCTGACAGGCGCTGCTCTTTCTATCCCCAATTTACAAGTAAGTGGAAGCTCAACTTTGAGGCTTTCTTGTTAGCAGTATCTTTCACTTGGCTTCCGGGCTACGTTATAGTAGGCACGGCAAAGAGAGGCAACTTTAACTACTATCTTTCTAAAAAGCACTGTACGTAATCCTTTGCAGATATGAGAATGTTAGAAAAATGCCGGGAAAGAAGAGTTTGAGCAACCTTTAGGTAAGTACCAATCAATCGACGTCCAACCCAACTGATATTCAGGCAACTCCTTCGATGTGTCTCGTGTAGACATCCTACATTATTGTATAGTTCAGAATGAATGAGTTATAAGAGTGAGTGCTACACGTGTGTTGACTAATGAGAGATTATTTGTAGGTGCAATTGTAGATTTGCCAGGCTGATTTCCGCCTCTCATTGCCCCTTCCGCACAACATACTTGATGTTGGGGCTTTGATGGATCTTCGACCAACGTACGTAACGTCGTGTCGACATATATTTCTCAAATAAATCAAATCTAGACCTTCGATCTAATGCATTTAATGTAATTGCTAAACAGTGTTAACATTGTAAACCTTAGTTTAGGATTTGATTTGTTTTCCTTGAGAAGTATGAGTTGATCTGTTTCTTGAACCCTGATTCAAAAAACTGGTAACCTTTTACTATTTTTATTGAGGTTTAAAATTGAATCGGTTAAATGTATTAACCAAGAGTACATTCATCTTCAACAAGTAGGACTCACTGGAGGGAGTACATATCTTATTTGTCGAAATGTTTGTTTTTACTCAGGAGGGAAAACGCCTGATGTTAATAGCCGGTCCTTCAAAGATATTATGGTTGAGCAGAAACTTCGCGGAGAAGAAAGAGAGGTACCAGCATTATTTTAAAATATGATTCCTAACTATGCGATCTTTTTTAAAATGGATTTTCTATCCCTGTAGTTAGGACGAAGAATTCGGGAAAAGACGAAGGATGGAACTTTAATTCCTGTGTCTAATGGTGATGCCGTTAAAGCAGCAGCACCTAAGAAAAGGGGTAGGTGGGATCAAACAGCTCCAGATGAAAATGCCATACCTGTCAAAAAGAAACCTTCTTGGGACACTATTGAGGTGTGTATTTCAGCATTATAATATTTGTCATTATGGTATCTGTGTTTAAGCAATTCAATATTTCAATAGACTCCTGGGCACACGGGATGGGATGAGACACCAGGCCATGCAAAAGGTAGCGAGACTCCAGGTGCCACTCCCGGAACCCAGCATATGTGGGATCCTACTCCTGCTCACATGACACCTGGTCATGCAACTCCGGGAGTCGACACTAGAACTGCTTCTGTCAGAAGAAACCGATGGGATGAAACACCGAAAACTGAACGCGAAACACCTGGTCATAGTAGTGGTTGGGCCGAGACACCAAAAGTTGATCGTGGTGGGGTGGACATAATTCAAGACACACCAACACCATCAGCCAGCAAAAGAAAAAGTCGGTGGGATGAAACACCAGCAGTGGCTATGACCCCTCAAACTCCTGCCACCCCTATGACGCCCCATACCCCAAGCATGATGACACCAAGTGGAATCACTCCTATGGGGCCAAAAGCCATGGCTATGGCCACACCATCGCCAAGTGATTCAAGATTTAATTTCTACATGAGCTTTAATTCTTGGGCGATTTTGTTTAATTTATATTGATATCTTTGTAGGTCAATTGCTTCAAATGACCCCTGAACAGTTGCAAGCTTATAGATGGGAAAAGGAAATTGATGAAAGAAATCGCCCCTTGAGTGATGACGAATTGGATCAAATGTTTCCCCCTGGATACAAAGTTCTGCCACCACCTGCAGGTATGTCATATTCAGAACTTGACGTATAAATATGTTCGGTGAGTTAACCGTAAAACACGTGTACAGTTTGTGTCGTTTTAAAGGTTATATACCAATAAGAACACCGGCGAGGAAATTATCGGCGACCCCTACACCAATGGCTGGAACACCTCAAGGATTCTTTATTCAAACAGAAGATAAGTCGGCAAAGTATATGGACACTCAGCCTAAAGGTGGAAACCTTCCATTTCTAAAACCAGAAGATGCACAATATTTTGATAAGTTGTTAATTGACGTCGATGAAGAAACTCTAAGCCCAGAGGAACAAAAAGAGAGGAAAATAATGAAACTTCTGCTAAAAATAAAAAATGGAACTCCTCCCATGAGAAAATCTGCTTTACGTCAAATCACAGACAAAGTAATAATAAATATATTATGTTAAACTGTTGTTATTTGTTGTTTTAACTTTAAATATATTGTAATTTACATTTATTAATAGGCCAGAGAATTTGGAGCGGGACCATTGTTCAATCAAATTTTACCATTGCTGATGTCTCCGACACTGGAGGATCAAGAGAGGCATTTACTTGTTAAAGTTATCGATAGGGTTTTATACAAGTTGGACGATCTTGTTCGCCCTTACGTTCACAAGGTGAGTTTTTATTGTCGTATTTATGTGTTGGTAAATTATTCTGAACTTATAATCATATCTGCTTTTATTTGTGCACTGTTGAATTATTCAATGTTGATTTGTGTATTGATAGATTTTAGTGGTTATAGAGCCACTGTTGATTGATGAAGATTACTATGCTCGTGTGGAGGGGAGAGAAATTATTTCAAATTTGGCAAAAGCAGCTGGATTGGCCACCATGATTTCCACTATGAGACCGGATATTGACAACATCGATGAGTAAAAGAACAATTGACTATATTCTTTATTTTACTTGTAATTGTAACTAAGCTATTACAATTCATATAATTTACAGGTTCGTTCGTAATACAACGGCGAGAGCTTTTGCCGTTGTTGCTTCGGCTCTGGGCATTCCATCCTTGCTACCTTTCCTCAAGGCTGTGTGCAAGAGTAAAAAGTCATGGCAAGCTAGACATACAGGCATAAAAATTGTGCAACAAATTTCGATATTGATGGGATGTGCGATCCTCCCACATTTAAAAAGTTTGGTAGAAATTATTGAGCATGGGCTGGTGGATGAGCAGCAGAAGGTTCGAACGATCACAGCCTTGGCAATCGCTGCCTTAGCGGAGGCTGCAACCCCCTATGGAATTGAAAGCTTTGACTCAGTCCTCAAGCCTCTATGGAAGGGCATCCGCTCCCACAGAGGAAAGGTAACTTGACGAAGCTACATTAATAACTCTTTTATTTTGATTTTCGTTTAAGGGCTGTTGGGATTGTCATATCTGTCCATCAATGCAATTGAGTTCTCTTCAATAGAAAATAATGAATACCCGGTATTTCAAATATTTAGTTTCAACTCATGTTGTATACGTCATGAGTTTCTTGAGTCTAATCTTTATGCATGAAAACAGTTGCAAATGTAGACCTACCTATATAACAAGTAGTAAAATTATATTCGATACATGACGTGTTTAAAGCATAAGTCAAATTGAAAATATAGTTAAATAATTAAAAGACAGGAGGGAAGTAATGTATTTCAGAGATTATTTTGATTAGTAATATTTATGGATGTAAATGATATATGAAAATGCCATTAGTAAATATAATGCCGTACTTTCTGAAGCTCCTTCCGTTGCACCCGAAAAGTATTTAAATACTCTAAAGTCCTAAAATTTTCTTATGAAATCGTTTAGGGATTGGCTGCGTTTTTGAAAGCAATTGGTTATCTTATCCCTCTCATGGACGCCGAGTACGCCAATTACTATACAAGGGAAGTAATGCTTATTCTTATCCGAGAATTTCAATCTCCTGACGAAGAGATGAAAAAAATCGTATTGAAAGTAAGAGAGCTTTAAACTTGTGATAGCAGGTTCCCTTACTTATTGTATTTTATTAATTACCTCTTGTGTGCACTTGTGATAGGTTGTTAAACAATGCTGCGCTACGGACGGTGTTGAACCTCAATACATTAAAGACGAAATATTACCTCACTTCTTTAAACATTTTTGGAATCATCGTATGGCATTAGACAAACGAAACTACCGACAGTTGGTCGATACAACCGTTGAGATCGCTAACAAAGTTGGAGCATCGGAAATAATCAATCGTATTGTAGACGACTTAAAGGATGAGAATGAAACGTATCGAAAAATGGTTGTGGAAACCATTGAGAAAATTATGGCTAACTTAGGAGCAGCTGATATCGATTCTCGATTGGAAGAACAACTCATTGACGGCATTTTATATGCGTTTCAAGAACAAACGACTGAGGTAGTAGA
>JAAXYV010000764.1:0-11094 GCA_036851875.1 Novacerus sp. FZ-2019
CAGTGGTCTGTTGGAAGATACATTACGTTGGGATTTCTATTACTGCTTTGCTTGCTATATTTTACTTATTTGAGATAGTATAGCATATTTCATTGGCATGGCACCACTACACTGCACTATACTACAGTTGTTTAGGTCCAGTAGGTGTGCATTTAAGTGCTGCACTTGAAAAGTGTGAGTGTAATAGGCAGGCAGGGATGGTATAATATAAGTCCCCATAAACAGTAAATGGGTTTCAATTTTCTAAAATAGTATCATTCCAGAGCAATTTACATGACCAGTCCATTAGTTGGTTTTGATTTAAGTAAAGTGAACAGTAAAGTAAAGTGGGGCTGAGATGTTTGTTCGTTGGCTGGATTGGATTAGATTTTAGGCTGGTGGTGGCTGGAGCTGGAGTGGAATTGAGAATGAAATGAAGGATGTGCAGTAATAGAATCTGTGAGGGCAGTATTTGGTATAGTAGTGCTCTTATTCGTACCTATTATCGTACTTATACCTCTATACTATACTATATGCTATAGTATAACTACGAAAACGATTTAAAAAATTTAGTACGACTTCAATACGACTAGAAAATGTGTAAGCATGTATATACTAAAGTATGATGTAATTTTGAAGCGTATCTACATTGCCTGCGTCGCTTACAAGGTTACAACTGCAAACGAGCAACGCTGCCACAACTACTTTGATTAATTGACATTTATGCATATTTTGACGATTTTAATGTAATTACTATATAGTGTAATTTTGCTGGTACGATGATGGTATAACTACGAAATAGTGTAGGTTCGTTAGTACGATTTTAATACGAAAACGCTGGTACTATAGTGTTTTAGGTATAGTTTTGGTACGCTATAGTTTTGTTCCTCGTAGGATACGATAGAGATATGATAATCAAAAGTACGATTTAAAAAATGTACGATCATAGTGCCACGAGTTAGAATATTACTCAGTATAGAGTAGTGGGTGCATATTATAATATAACTGGGAGACTGTATATTCTGTGTATTGTTGTATATGGATGTGGGTTTGATTTTCATAGAGTCGACAATC
Organism: Novacerus sp. FZ-2019; assembly: GCA_036851875.1. NCBI lineage: Eukaryota > Metazoa > Arthropoda > Collembola > Entomobryomorpha > Tomoceridae > Novacerus > Novacerus sp. FZ-2019. The sequence goes on from JAAXYV010000764.1 coordinate 1,054, forward strand.
TCCGGCGGCGGAGGTGGCACCGACTCCCAAAAACTTCTTCGAGATGCCAAATCTCAATCCAAGCATCAGACCTTCTCTTCCTCATCTTCCTCATCGGCGGCTGCTGCTGCTGTGGTAAATAGCATCCGCTGTGTTTGCGACACTCTTGAGTGTGCCTCCAACGGGGAAAATGCATGTCTCACTTCTGGAATGTGCTATACTCAATTCCTGGACCGCGGTGATGAATCTCGTAAACTCATTCGAGGATGCATTAGGTCTGTCTCCGTCTACTGTCCTTATCGTTTGCTTTTCTCCTTCTCTTTATCTACACACAAACACATTTACCATCACTGTTTACTATTAAACTATATCAATATTTCTGCTGATACATCATGAATACCCCATACTTGCAGCAGGCAATATAGAAATGTCCGAAGGCTTCAATCAACGCCTTTTAAAGTTATAATTAGTAGTATTACTAAGATAATGAAGAATTGCGAATCTTCAATTCTGCTGAGTTAAGAAAATAAAATAAATCAATTGACCAATAAATATTATTATGTATACCTAATGATCTCTAAAACTGAGATCGGGCTTGTTCCGTAAATTGGGACTAGACAGGTGAATATTTTTGAAATGGAACGGAATGGGGTTTTTCTGAAGATTGGAACGGGAAGGTTGGTTATTGAAGAATGAGAAGGAAAGGGTGTTTTTTTTAATAATGGGACAGAGGGGTAGTTTTTTTAACAGTGGGACAGAAGGGTGGTTTTTTTAACAATGGGACAGAAGGGTGGTTTTTTTAATAATGGAACGGAAGGATGATATTTTAAGAATGGAATTGAACGGGTATGGATTTGAAAAATAGGACGGGACGGGACGGGTTTTTTTCTGAAGGGTGGCACGGGACTGGTGGCGGGTGCATGAGCAAAGATGGTTACTACTTGTATGAGATATCTGAAGTATTCCAATCTGTTTGAATGGATCTGGAGTCTTCTTTGCAACTTCATATTTTTTATCATGCCTTTCTGTGGGATATTACCCATTTGCATTCATTGTACAGTTACCAAAAGTTCCATCATGACCGCTAGATTTTTGCCGGACGGGACGGGTGGTCTTTGATACCGGTACGAGTTCCATTTTTAATGACGAGACGGAACTGGGAAGGATTGGTTAGTTCCAATTAAACCCCTTGAGACTGGAGAGGCAGGGGTATTCTACTGCCGATCAATGCAGTCTGAAAGACTTTTGTCTACTTTGCAATAATGAGTTAGTTTATTCGCTACACACTGCACGCTCTAACACTACTGTGTTGTATTATACACTTGCTGTTTGCACTTGGTTTAGTTACAGTGTTATAAAACATACTTAAGATCTAAAGAGTACTCTTTGCATTTGATACGTAGCCGTATGTATTTTATGTTTACGAATTACAAATAGTTTGCCTACACACTCAGAATACTTGATAAGTTAAATAAAGTTCAGTTTGTCTCTGGTCTGTTCTTTCTTTCCATCCATCTGCTGCAGTGTGCATTATTCTGCGCCTTTTAGTTCTTTCTGTGTTTCTTCTCTTGTAGTCAAAGCCAGTGGAAAAAGTCAAGTCAAATCGAGTTAAGTCAAGTTGCTAGAGTCTGCAGACCATTTAAACACGCATATTTTAATACTAATTGATAGCAGGCTCTGAGAGTCAGACATACAGACTCCACCAAAGTCACAACTGATTCGATGTTTTGTAAATAAAATTAATGGTAGAGCTGAGTAAAGTGCATCCTCTTGTTGAGCACTGTGGCAATATTGATGTTGTACAGCTGCCTTAATTCAGCTCTGCCTTAGTCTCCAGTCTCGGTAAAATCAGTTGGTTCAGCTGCAATATCTGTATGGTTGGATTGAAGACATTTGTGTTGGAGTTGGAGTGAAGTTGAGCAAATGCTTCATTCCACTCATTCCATGTGCTGTGTTGATGCATTTGATGCTGCTCTGGCTTTCTTTACTTATTTACTTCATTTGACTTGACTTGAATTTACTTACTTTGCGTGCTCGTTGTACACGCAATGAAATCCCCTTTCCACTTTTGAACCAGATGCAGATAATGATTTGTGTTTCTCTATTTGGCAAGTGTCAAACACCAATTATCAGAGTGGAAAGAGCATTGGAATGGAGTCGTTGAAACTCCTGAAACTGAAGTTGTTTGATTTCCCTACCGACATTTCTCTAGTTCATTACATACATTGGTATCGTGTAGGCGTAGGATTTGTATACATACATAGATATGGTATGTAAATGCACTTAATATGCACTGCATTTCCAAATTTACAATGTTTACTTAACCAAAGCTTTCAAAATGCATTAACTAAAATTGACTCCTCGCTATGAAATTCTTGTGATGCACTTACAGCTAAGAAATCTTGACTTTATTACTTTTTATTTAGTATATTTTATTTTCTATTAAAAAAATTGTCAACTGGGATTACAGACTGTGCAGTTGCAGCAGTAAATAATGTTCAAGTCACTTAAGAGCTAAGAGCGCATAAGGTTTCCAAACCAGTTTCATTACAACATATTAAATTCTTGTTTTTGCGAAATGTGAATTCTCTGACTTATTCTACCCATTTAATCTGCTCATTTGAGGTTTAACATTTATTTGTATTTGTCTTCTCTAGCGGCTCGACGCCTTTGTTATGCGAGAATCGGCGACCAACCTCAGCCCAAAAGTGGCCCTATTTACGCTGTTGTAACAGTGATATGTGCAACGCAGGAGGCCTCACAATCCCTCCAACACATTTAGGCAAGTCTCGTAAAGTAAAGTAAAACAAAACTTTTGCTACAAAACAAACTCATACTTTTCAACTATCTACACAGGCTACGACAAACTTCCCCCAAAAAAGGTCTATTGTCAGAGCCAAAGCTTAGCTCAGTCATCATGTTGTCACGACATTTATACTATTTCACTTTTTTGTGCGGTCACCTTAACTTCAACACTGACTGAGACTTGTCATGACACGAACTCCAAGTCAACTAAACTCATGCCATGCCAGATTGTTTTTTCTACTCTGATCTGGGCTCAAAGACTAGACTATAATAATAAAGACAATTATTTATGTACACATGTGGCAAAAGCTTAGTTTAGGTAATCATTTACCTAATAATATTATATCATCGTATAAAGTCTCCGTCTGGTTTTTTTTCTCTTTCTCATGAGCAGACTTGGCGGCAGTAAATCACAGTGCTGCCAATGAGGAGCCATTCGGAGGGGGTCATCACGCTGGTGCCCATCCTGATCCAGATGATAGCATCAGACAAGATGACATCCTGCTTGAAACACCGCTTGCAAATCGTGGTCAGAAATCAGGAGGAAGTAGGGAGGCTTTTATGTCCCCTCTGGCTAAATCATTTCTTATTGGGGCTGCCGTAACTATTGCAGTAGTTAGTGCTATTGGCTTTTACATGCTCCGTAGAGAGTTAAGGTGTGTAAAATAAAATCTTGGCAACCACACTACATTTAATTCAAAGAATGTAACATGAAGTGAATTGAATTGAATTACACACACACACCAAAATATGTATGTATAGTTAATATTTCATGTAGATAGTAACGCAACGCAAGGCAACTTAAGGTAAATGATGGATTTTTATAATGCATATTTTTTCAGCCGGGAGGCAAGTTACTACCGGAAAGATCTGGAGCAAGAACCCGACGTTGATGAAGACCGTGGTATTCATAATGAGACCTGTCTCAGCTCCCCAGTCAACACAGAAGAAACAATTGACTACGAGCCAAATCTGATATCAATTTCAATCCCCTGTCATCAGTACCAACTCCAACAGTGCCATCCTCCTCATTCTCATCATCCTCTGTCAGCACCACAAGCGATAAGAGTAATATCCACAACCACTACTGTCGGCTCTGCATCAACTACTGCTGCTGCTACTTCTTCTACTTTTGGATGTAGTTCTGCTACAGATACAACTCCGGCACTTCTTGCCACTTTAGGTTCAGCAGACTGACTCTGACTATTATACAGTTCAGTTTCAGTTGTGCTGTAATAGAAAATGTGGAAGTGGATATCTTCTAATGGTGTTTCTGTGTTTCAAATAAAACTGCTCTCAGGGCAGTCTATGAAATTTACAGATAGTTATTATATAGTCAGTCCGTCCTTTCAGTCTCAGTCAGAAAGTCTGGTAGTAGGTATATTGTGATGTGAGTTTATAAGTCTTTGATGTTTTGATGTAGTCTAGCTCTAGCTAAGCTGCCATGCCAGGAGCTGTCTCTCTTTATGCTTTCTACCTGTTCACATTATTACTACATAGAAGAAGAATACTAGGATATGACATGATAGGAGTTTATTTGTTTCTGTTCTAGTCAAAGCAATGTTGAGTGTTTTCTATTGTACTGCATTATATTGTATTGTATATATGTACCCAGTATGCTTAGTTAGTAGTAGGTAGAGAAAATTAGACAGTTACAGAATAGACTAAAGGAATGAGCACAGAGAATAAATACAAATCAAGCATATCAGGAGCAAGAATATTGCTTGGGTTCTTCTGCCTCAGTGTTTTGAATTTTGATCGAGTTCTATTATTCTATTGTAAAGTTGTAGTTGTTGTAATACTTGTAATGTAATGTAATGTATTGTAATATAAGTAATATAATATAATATAGCGGGAGGATACTACCATCCCTGTCTATTAAATCCAATCCACTCCACTCAACTCTAGTTCAGTCCGGTCCAGCTCAGACTAGGCAAGTCCAGTCTGGTTTTGCTGGTCTGGAAAGTAGAATGGTATTTTATTTAATGAGAAGGAGGATGAGATAGAGAGAGAGGATACGAGGACGATAATGGTAATTTAATGATGAAGAAGATGATGATGGGAAATGGAATTGTTGTGTTGTGTTAGTTGAAGAAAGATAGAGAGGAGAATAATAAAATAAGTGTTAATTGTCTGTCTGTACTTGATAGGGGGAGGGAGGTGTATTGTATTCTGTGTATCTGCATTTTGTGTACTTGTTCTGTTCTTGTATTATATTCTACTTCACTGCACTTCACTCGGCTTGGCTGCGGTTCGGTATATGCACCTACCTATATTATATCTATGGTATGCTATGAGGTTTTGAACTAAGTTCAGGAGTGAGTTCAGTACTAAGTACCAAGCTATATATAGAGGATAAGTTACCTATATATAGGTAGTTGATGTTGATTTGATAGTAAGACTCTTCACAGTTTGAGTCGGTTTTATTATTGGTTTGGTGGGATTATGCGTACTTGGTTTTATTTGAGAATTATATTATATTGTATTGTATTGTTGGTTTTGGCTTTGGTTTAGGAGACTTGACTTGACTTGTTGAGTTGAGTATAGATAGATATGGAAGTGAAGCTGAAAGCCGATGATGCTGAAATGGAAAGAGAAGAGAAGACAGGTGGGGTGGGGTGAGGCGAGATGTGTGATGAATAAATGGGTCATAGTCATAATATAATGGAGTGGATAAGTGGGGATTGGGAAGGTGTGTGGCTTCTTCGAGAGGATCTTCATTAGAATGTATCAGTGTGTGAGGTGAAGAGACGGTAATGGGGCATTAAGAAAAGGGAGTTGGACTCGCTGGGCCAGTTTTATTTCAACTTTTCACTCGGGTCACTATCAACAATCCCTCCGACCAGAATAATTCATTTCCACGGGCCGCTAATGGCACTCACCTGTCACACGATAACAAATACTCATCAACTATCTATACACACACAATATACATTTATACGTACATACCAAGTATAGCTTAGTGTAGTATAGTACCAGTATTATCATCATCCCCACAACCAAACCAAACCAAACCACACCACATCACATCATCTTACCTACTTTACTTCCCTATATTACACTCACACTACAGAACACTAGACACTACACTACACTCACTCTTCTTAAATCTACTCTATCCTATCTCTAAAGTATCTTCGTTGAGGATACTTATATATTTATATGTATAAGTATGCCTACATATATATAGGTATATACTTACTTATCCATTCTAATTGACTGGATTCGACTCTTATACTCTTCTTTATACCCTAATCACCTCTTTTTACTTTTACTTCTTAGATTCAACTTTATATTAAAGATTCCTTTTTCCTTCTAACTTTTAGTCCTTCTCTATGACTCTTTGTATCCATGTCTCTAAACAAATAATATATCCTTGTCTTGTTGTCTTGGGTATGGTACTGTGCGTGGTGCGGTCTGAGTAGTGTGTATGTATGTATGGTATAAACGTATTAAGTCATATTCCTTCATAATGATTGTTGCCTAGAAAAATATTAAAATTATAAATATTTGATTGAAATAATTAATCATCTCATATTATTTCCCTTGTCTTTCTTGCCACTTAAATATCAAACAAGAATATTCTCAAACCCTTCTCAGTTCTAAATATTATTTGTTTTCTGTACTCCTATACTATGCTACTTAACATATTTATTCCAATTCTCTATAATATGATGATGAAGATCTTTCTCCTCACATGTACACTTTGAATTTCAAGATCTGAAATGTCATTAAGATTTTGTAACGAGCCATTGTGGAAATAGTGTGGTAAAATTTTGCTCCTTCACTAGAAATTCTATAATTAGAAAGGAAGAAAGTTATTACCTATTATTTTACAACTACACTACTTACTTAGGAATGTTCAATTCTAAAGTTTAATTTAAACATTTGAAAGCCGGTTTCAAACAGCGAATAATTCTTGAACTAAAGGCACATTGATGCATACCCACTCTACTACTAAACCAGGTGAGGAAAGGCAAGCTATGCAATGATTCTATATAAGTTATATATTATAAGCTATGCAATATACCTACTACTACTATGCACAAGCAGTGGAAGGCTTACTAATCCAAAGGTTGAATTAAGTATGAAGCGAGAATTCGACTTATCTTAGTTGAAAATGGGATTGGAATAGTAATTCCATTCCAGTTGGTCCAGTACTAGTCCACCCGTCAGTCCAGTCCAGCCTTCCACTTCAGTCCAGTCTCTACTCTCTATAGCATATAGATAGTGATACATAGTAGGGTACACTAAAATGCATAGAAAAGTAACTAAATCGTGAGTGTATAGTGTAAGTACATATTCATCCATACTAAATATGAGTATATGATACCATTGCACTTACTGACTAGGTAGATGTAGTAAGTATCTAGTTAAATACTAGGCAACTCGTTGCGTACACACAACACACACATACAGTGCTGCGTTGTATGTACTGCGTTGCATTGTATTTGTATTGTGTTAAAAGTCAAGGTGTTTTTTCCCTTTTGTTTCAACTTTCAACTAAGCATGTTTTAAGGAAAGGTTTTTCTGTCTCGTCTAACTTAACTTGCCTGTTGTCATGCAATGAAATCAAATTCGAATCGGATAGAGAAAAAGTCACACATCTTGTCACTTTGTTCGGGTCGTCTTGAGAAGACTGTGACAGGAATTTCCACTTCGATTCGACTTCACACGTGGCTCCACTCATTACCTTGGCTTGGCTTCAACCATGAAGTGAGGAAAATCAAGCTCCAGCTATAAACGTTAAGTCAAGTCAAGCCAAGCCAAGTCTAATGCCTATAGTCAAGCGAAGTCAACACAGAACACAACAGAAAGCCAAACTAAAACCAAAACCAACCCAACAACTGGCGATGATAGCAATGGGCAAAGAGCTTAACATTATTAGCTTGAATTCAATTGAAAGCATATATAGCCTGGTACTGATAGGCACCCATTATTATACAATACCTAAAAGGCAAAGTAAGGGAAGCAACCGAATTCCTTCCAAGTTCCATTCCACTCCTCTCTCCGTCTCTCGAAAGCATTCTGCTTTCTGCTATCCACCAATGCAATCGAATGCACAGTAAACAAGCATTTTTGGGGAGTTGACTCCCATGAATGTGTTGAAAAAGAGGAGAGAAGAAAAGAAAAGAATCCAGTCTTCTGAAAATAACAAGTCTACTCTCATATATTATCTTAATTGATTCTTCAGAACATCATTTGTCAATAATTGTTCTCTAGAGAGAATCTACATGTGACTGATTAGTCACTCACTCACTCACTCACTCAGTCTGTCTGTCATTCACCGAGTTATACTCATTAGCATTTATTCACTTTTTTCTTTCACCTCAACTCGCACTTGTCCACAATCCACTGCACTCCACAACATCATATCATAATCTAATCTTTGCCTCTCTCTCTCTCAATATGTGACTCTTCTTCACGAAGCAAACTCTAATTGCAATTTCTTTCTCCTCTTTTTCATTTCTACGAAGAGAAATAAAGTAGATTGTAAAATAAAGATTACAACCTTATCTATGAAAAATGCCTGAGAGTCTTCTTTTATTTGTAGTCGATACCGACAGACGTAATGGACATAGAATAAATAAATATTTTCTTCTCACACAAGTCTCACTCAACTTGACTTTCATGCAATCCATATGTACGTATGTAATTTGGTTTGATTTGGACATTCAACATTCGGCATGTTCCTAATAACAATAATCTTTATTCCGAAAAGTGATATGCTGTAGTAACATTCACATTACACATTACATTTCTTACATTTGAATCATATTATTCGAAGAAGATAGAGATAAAAGGGAAATATATAATTTTCTAAGGCTCCGCAGCCGTAGTAATGGAGACCAGAAGAATAAAGTAGAGAGTACGCTTTTTACCGGCTACAGAATAACTAAACCACACGATGCGATACAGATACATACAATACAATATAAGCAGCAGTTGGACTGAACTGAACTTGGACTTTTGGACTTGTATTGTCTTATGGCTTCGCTTCGAGTGAATTCAATTTCATTGCATTAAACTTCACCTCACCCCCAGCGTTTTGTTTCTACCTGGTCTGGTATATCGTCTGGCCTTCTGCTGCTCTGGTCTGGTTTTCATTTTGGGTCTGCGTTTCCTCCACTCTCTTTACCCATGCCATTCCTACATAATAATACGTACCTTGGCTTATTTTCTATACCTATATTTTAAGGATAAAACAATAACAACTGAGTCTCGAATTTCCAAAACTATGCTAAATGCTCATATTATTTTTGAGGATTGGGAATGGGATTGTACAATGTTAAATGTACAGATGGAAGAAAAAAGTGAAAGGAACATGGATGCACTACGACTATGATGATGATGATGATGACCGACTGTATGGAACGGTTGAGAATAATTTAGATGTATGTATTATTTATCATTATTACAATACTTGGTGTAGCACTGTAGCATATTATAGGATGTAGGTAAGTAATAATAGGTAGTACAGATGAGTGAAGAGGATGATGTGAACTGCGACTGGACTGTAAGGTTGACAATGCGATTTGATTTGACTTGACTTGATTTAAGTTGAGTTGACATGACATGATGTGGTGGAAATAATGACAAGTTGAGGGACTGCAACTGGTTCAAAGCTGCCAGCCTACCTGGTTTGTTTACGTCAGTCATTATAATGTGCTTCATTCCGTTTCATAGGAAAGAAATAAAGGAAGGAAGGGAAGGGCTGGGCGGAGGACATGGATGGATGAAACGATGGACTAGACTCAGACTGAAGACTCCACAGAGAAACAGAAAGAACACGAGATGAGACGAGACTATAGACTCTGTTCTGAGTTCTTCTTCTGCTGACTCCTCGCACTCACGGAACTAGACTAGACATAAACATAGCCTTATACTTATAATAATAACAATATTATATCCATGGGAAGAGGAAAAGACAGGAAAGGAATGAAAGGGAGGTTATGACCATATTATGTATCTGTAATAAGAATTCAATGTATGTATCACTTCACTCTCATTTACCACTGACTGACTGTTGTGCTGTGCTGGCTGTGTGTGACTGTACACTGTACTTTACCATATAGCTAATGTCTTATACTATACACTTCTATGGCATAGCATGATATGTATGCATTAATATTGCTTTCCTATGGATTTTTAGGATTAAGTTAGTAATTTAGTATTCCCGTATAGTATAAGTCATGATCAGTCTAGTCCAGTGTAGTGTAGTCGTCGTCATCAGACCCTAGCCTATAGGTGCTTATA
>JAAXYV010000765.1:0-11085 GCA_036851875.1 Novacerus sp. FZ-2019
TTTACAACCACCCTCCAAAATATTCCTCCTTACAATCGTTGTAAACATAATAATATTATTATTATTATGGTATGCGAAACACACCACCACCGCACCCATTCCATTCCCAAATAAGTCCTATACAATATAGGTAGGTATGTAAGCTGCGAGCTTCTACGCTGCAAATGACAGCACACTTCTGCCTTACCTTCTGTGCATTTGAAATCGTTGTGGCACCAAAATAGGCGAAATGAACTAATTGTGTTTGTGATTTATTGATGAATGATTCTTACTTGAATTAAAATATACCAGGGATGGCTGCTGAAGAGACCAACGTGTTTCAGCTCACGGGTGATTTTCATTCCTTATACCGCACATTCCACTTAAAGAAAAATGAGAAGAAGCAGATTCAACGAAGAGATAAATCCCAACGTCCAAGGGGAAAGCAAAAATGCAAAGTTTTGGTTAGTATTTTCTATATAAAATATGTATCTTGTTAATAGTATATAACATTGTACTGAATCGTATTAGTTTTACATTAAAATTATTTTGAAAATAGCAGTCAGACTCTATAACCACCACGCTTCCTTTAGCGATGCCCAAGATTGAAGTTCTTGGTAATTGTTCGATTTTCGCCGCATACGCAAGTGTGCGACAGGTATGGAAATAATACAATATAAATATTTATATCTTTTGCAAAAAAACTTCTTCATCTTGTTTAGCAGTCTTGGTAACTTCCTTGTTTTGTTTTATAGACTGTTTTAGAATTCAATTTTGCTGATGCCTGTCGCAAATGGCTAATTCCCTTAGAAGATACGGATAGTGAGAATGACAACGCTGGTGAAAGGCTTCCATCACCTGTGCCACTTCCAAAGGTATCATTGTATATCAAGAGTAGGAGTAAATAAAGATTCATAGCTATTTACCTACCTATTCCCATTACCTACCCATATCCGTCGGCGCACAGTTATAGTTTATAGTTGATACTTGACTGAATATGTACGTGTACCCATTGTTTTATTTTATTCAATACGAATGCTGCAAAAATGTATCTCTATATGTATTCTACCTACATACTACATGTCTATCTATACTTCGCCAATCGCCTACTGGTTTAGATAGATGAAAGATTGTTTGTAAAACTTAGATTATTGGCATCGGACTGGAAGGCGTTTTTCAATTGATACAAGAAAGTCATTCACTACATCCGGCGCTATGCGTCAAAGCTTTAGATGCTCTGCTCAACATTTTAGAAGGCCAACATCCTCAAAGTTTGAAGAAGGAACCCATTCCAGTTATAGGTAGGTTTCTGACGAGATAGTCTCGAGTGTTGAAATTAAATTGTTTTCTTCTCTGTTTGTCGTATTAACTTGCAAAAGAGCAATTTCACTTGCAAATATCCTGAATTGATTGTAATGAAGTTTTTTTATGCTTTTATATGCCTTGTAGATTCGATGTTTTCTATGCTATTAAGTTTATCCAAGTTTGAAGATGCTGACATTCCAAGCTCAAGTAAGTCTGCAATTTCGAGTTCAAGTCAACTGACATCCTTGGCCACAGCTTGTCTAATCAGTTTGGCCATCGCTCGCGGTGAAACTAAGTCAATGCTTGAAGCTATTGCTTCGCTCTTCATGTGTCGTGATTCCCTCTCTAGTCAAGAGCTCAAAGTATGTTATTTAAGCATATAAACTAGCACTAAAGTTTCAAGTTATTAAACTTTATTTTGTATGTATACTTTTGTACATATATTTGTGCATAATATGTATAGGTATGTACTGTTTTCTTTTTGTAATTTTTTTTTGGGGTTTTAGAATCCTGATGTGCTAAAATCTCTGCAACGTAGCACCCAAGCAATTCTAGTCGGTCGTCCGAATCTTCCTCAATGGCTAAGTCACGGAATTCCTGTAAATTCTTGTGTTGATTCCTTCACTATATCATTTGCTCCAGGTAGGTAGTTAAGAATATTAGGTTGAATAGCATTCGTTACTCATAGATGATGCAAGGAGATTCTTATTTTACCCATTTAAATCTTCACAGATCCACCTGGCTGTGTGTTCAGTGCCAAAGCTCTGGCATCCGATGGGCGCTTTCTTTTTCTCCACTGCTCTAGAGGCCTGTTCAAAATCGGCTCTGGTTGCTTCGGAACTGTCCGAGGTCGTATTTATTCCTCTGACACTTCGTTTCATTTAGCAGAGAAACTATGGCTAGGTTGGGCAAAAGTAGGTTCCTCTTAGTCGTGAATGCGAATGATTAAGCATAAATTCATGTACTTGAATTATATCAAAATTAAATAATTCAAAATTATTCTCTAACGTCTTAATAATTTTCTTAGGGAAAATTGTATTTTCGTATCCTAAACCCAGCAGAAAATCGACTTCACATTTTGGATCAAATTACTTTAGAGGTCAAGGAAAGCATAGAAATTACAGTTGAAGTGACGGTAACAATGTTCTCCGACGGAATCAATATAGGAATGATTATGCCGTCTAAGGAGGTTTGCTTGTTTTTATGTTTTTATTTATATTGAGCTACTGCATAATTTGTATAAATTCATGTAGTGTCAGCATATTCCCACAAATGTTGGTACTAAAATAAATCTTGAAATAAAATGGATTTCTTACATAGGATGGCTTTTTGGTTCGGACAATGTGTACTGAATCTTACACGATGGAATCTCTTAATGAATTTAACTTGAGGCTGGTGAGAAAGTCTATAGAAGTTGCTGGTCCTTGCCCATGGGATGGAGATAGTATTCTACGTCCAATAATGACCGGTGTTGATGACGATGTAGCGACTATCACTGCAGGGAAAGATTTTGCGCTTTTGAGAACTCAGCATGGAAGAGTAAGATTATTTAAGTTAACACACAGTTACACTTATTACGGTTTTCCGTGTGCCTCTTTGAACATTTTAATGATATATATTAATGTTTGTACATGTTTATGTGGAGCAGATACTTTACTGTGGTAAAGGAGCTAGTCTAGGTCAAAAGTCTGGAATAGCTAAATGCTCTAAATGGCTAGAACTAGGACTGAGCAAGTGCCCTCGGTTTGTTCAATGTTCTGTAGGTCATGAGGGTATTCACGCGTTGTTGTTAGCCGAGGATGGTACGGCCTACTTTGTTGGGACACCGAAAAGAGGTGAAGACGGAGATCAAGGTATGTAGTCCTGTTTGTATTTATTAATGAGTTCGACATCAAACTAACAAAGTTTCTTAAAATATTCTAAAGCCAAATTAAGAAGAGTGGCCAAAGCTTCGAAGCCAAAGAAAGTCATTCGTATGGAAGGTCATGATGTTACATATGTTGCTTGTAATAACGGCACATCTTCCTTCGTTACAAGAAGTGGGGATGCTTATATGTATGGAAAGGACACTGCTCATTGTGATCAAGCTAGTGGATATTTGATGGGCCTCCGAGGTGTATTTGTCACTCAAGTTGCAATGGGTAAAGCTCACTGCATTATCTTGAGTGGAGATGGAAAAGTTTATACCATGGGAATTAATAATCGAGGACAGTGTGGGAGATCATTGTTGCATCCGAAAGAAGGTAATTTGAACCATTTCCGAAGTTTTTGAATGTATAATTATATACATAAATAAAATAAATTTTGTATCAAGTTTGAGTGTTCTGGTTCTTTGTTGCATTTCTAGATAGCAACTTCATAGATCTATGTACGTTTAAAACCCTTATCTTCCTTCCAATGCTTACAAATTGCGATATTTATAATTGTATGAGCTCGTTGGCAATATTATTGGCTTTTATATGTATCAGCGCTTGTAAATAAATATAATATGAAAACGAGGTGTATACTTGAAACTTGAATTTTTCTATGTACAGATGGTACAGATGTACTTGAGGATGATGATGGCGAGTGGGATGAAGGAGGCGCAACTGGTGCAGTTGGTGGAGTACCCCCACCGGAGCAAGAGGGAATGTGTCCCTCCGGTTCTCATCGTTGGAAACACGAGCAATGTATGGTATGCACAATATGTCGAGAGTGTACAGGGTATGGAAGTGCCTGCATATCAGCCCTTCGACCGGATCGAAATCCAGGCCAGTATGTATTTTTCCTTGTTATTTATTCTTTGTATTTATAGTGTACTAGCTATATGTTGATAATTTTTATCGTAGTTTTGTTAACTAGTTTTACATAATATATTTGTAATAGGGAATGTGGATGTGGAGTTGGTGATGCTGGTTGTGCGGAGTGTGGCTCATGCAGAACTTGTGCAAGAGAAGGAATAGAAGATCAAGATTATTTGGTCATGGATCCTCAGCGTATCGCCGATCCTGGAGTGGCAGATTTGATTCATTTAGAAGATGGTAAATAGAGTAAATAAATCGATTTGGTTTTTTGTTAAAGCATTTAATTATTGAATACGTTACGATTTTCAATTTTATACAGAGCGAATTCCACCTCCGGAGGATCAACAAGAAAGAAGGCCTTCTAAACCTAGTTCAAGTGCGCCGAAATTAATTAATAAGCCCCGAGGTAGTGATTTATCCTTTTTTTAAAGATTTTTGGCATTCAGAAATTTTCACTTGTAAATATTTTTAATTTTACAGGGAAAGAAAATTCGATGACTTCATTTCCTCCAAGTCGCCTTAATCTTTCGACGACATATCCCATTACTCATGTTGCTTGTGGTCTGCATCATTCAAGTAACTATTTAAAAATGAAGTTAATTCTTAATCTAATTATTGTTTTTTCTATTAAGAGTCTTGAGTAAACTTACTTCCAAAAGCCAAAGTATGTAATTACAAAATTTCAGTGTTATTTTTATAATTTAAGGTTGGAAAACAACTTTCTATGGCTCCTAAATATTGAAAAAATGTGTAATTGATTTTATAGTTGATTATTGAAATTTCAATGGATTAGAATTATTTAGCATTATTCAGTTTGATATTTAAAAAAGAACATTTTAAGAATTAGAATATCTGGGTACAACTGAATTCCTTTATTCATTGTCAAAAGTGAATTTGGTTTACAAAGATTATAACTACCTTGCATTGTAAGCAATGAACATATTTTAACTAAATAATGTTTTGTCTTGTCAGTTTTTCTAGATGCAAAGGGGTGTGTATTTGTATGTGGAAGCAATACGTTTGGTCAGTTGGGTGTTGGTGACCTCGCACCAAGACACACACCAACTAAAATTCGTTTTCCTGATCCGTCATGCAAAATAATTCAGATTGCTGCAGGCAGCTATCATTCCGTAGCATTAGATTCAAGCGGAGTAGTATATACTTGTGGCGCACATACGGTAATTTTATTTTTAAATGAATTTAGCTCAGAATTATATCTATATTTAAGTGTCTTTAATTGAAATCAATAAACCGGTTTTATCTCTGTAATGTAGAAAGGTCAACTAGCTCGGGATTCCGAGCGAAGCGCAGAAACTCTCTGGTTTACCAAAATGGTGGCTTTAGAAAATATTGGATCACAGTTTGGGAGGAGAGTAACTTGGGTTGGTGCTACAGGAGATTCTACATTTATAAGACTGGAAGCTAGTCTAATTAGTCCTAAATTACTTCGAAAATCAACAGTAACTGCAAATGCTTCATCGATAAGTCCGTTTTACAATTTGCATAATTTTTTTTACTAGCATGATATATACAAAACTTAGTAATATGTATACTATTTCTTGAAATAGTGATTATTCCTCCTCCAAATTCTGGACGTTTGGCGTCTACTATAATGATAAATCGAAGGGATGGATGTTGTACGTATTTTGAGGGAGACAGCCATTTAAGTTTGAACACAAGTGCTGCTACTTTGGATCCTGTTTATGACTTCCTTTGGACTTTCGAGTGGCGAAAATATCTGATGAAATGCTATAATGTCATAGCTTCAGGTGTCAGAAACCCCCAATGTGAGTCAAACACATGGTTGACCAAACCTCCATATGGTATCCCTGTGGCCCCTGGCTCAAAAATTCAACGGTGGCAGGTTTGTCAAAGATAAGTTTGTATGGTACTGTGAGTCATAAAATTGTATTTTATCCTCCCATGTCATTTGTTATTTATGTAGGCTGGAGCAAGTATGCTGGCTTGCATGGACACATTGGTAGTAGGTCATATTCAAGGCCTGTCAGTTCATCCAGAAGAACAAGCTGCTGTGCCAGTTTTAGCAAAAATGTACAGTCGTGATGACTACTCTGCAGTGTGTCGATTTGAAAGCCATGGTGGTGGTTGGGGATATTCTGGTCATTCAATTGAAGCCATTAGATTTTCTTGTGATGCCGACATTCTTCTCGGAGGATTTGGTTTATTTGGTGGTCGAGGAGAATACTGCGCAAAAATTAAGGTGATACTTTGAACATTTAAAAAACTTCTCATCACATCGACACTTTTGGATAGTATGTAAAAAATATGTATTCATTCTCTTATGAATGAATAGGTTTTCGATATTGGACCTGAAGGGGGAGAAGCAGAAGGTGATGGTGAATTGTTAGCTGAAACTGAGGAAATTCCTTACGATTGTGGGCCACGTCAGAAATACAGAATGATGTTTGAAGATCCTGTCGCCCTACAAGTAATAACGTTTATGCAAATTTTTACCTAGGAAAAGATTAAATATTAATTATATTACGTATTTTGTAGGCTGGTCGATGGTATGTAGCATGGTCTCATATTAGTGGACCATCCAGTGATTGTGGCTCAAGCGGACAAAATGCAATTCTCACTGAAGACCAGTAAGAATTTATCGCTGTTATATTTTCCATACCTTTCCAATACCTCTTGAGATTCGATTTATAAATGAAAATTAACAAGTAATAATTTAATCAATACTCGTAGGGTTATGTTTCATTTCAAATCATCCAAAAAGTCTAATAATGGAACTGATGTTAACGCTGGACAAATTCCCCAAATTCTGTATCGCTTAATGGCCTCGGATCAGACTTCGATGGGGACCAAACCTAAGCAACAAGTCGAACCTACTTATCTTCTTACTAATGATTTTGTGTCGAATTTCGCACCTGTAAGTAATACTACCAACACATTAATGATTCCAATTAGTTGTATAATTTATTGGAACTTCAATTATTGATTGTAGGGAAGTGTACAAGTCTTAATGTCATTGATTGGCTGGTGCTGGGAAGAGATTCAGACTTTGGCTTGTACTACAACTGTTGCCGATGATGTGTTCAAGTTTGATCTCATGAAATTCGTCACTTGTTCCTGTTTACGTCTAATAGAGTTTAGCATTAATCAAGTTTATCCTTACAAAGGTAAATACAAGTGTTTTTAATACATCAATTGTAAACGAAAACAATCGTGCCAAGTTTATGAAAGCTTAACCATACTAAAACTTTCCTTTTGTAGGTTGTGGGCGATTAGGGCAAATGGAAAATTTGTCAATGGCAGAAGCAATAGGGGATGTGCGTTCAATGCTGCATAACATGATCTCCTTGCAACTTGGTGAATACCTATAAAATAATTAATTTTTACCTTTTGAATGTTTAAAACTTAATTAATTTTCTTGTTAACTTATCTCCAGAGCCTACTAGTCAGAATCTATCTGCAGTTGTAGAGGACATCATGATTCAGTGTTGCGACACATTTGTTAACTGTTTTCAAGTTTTTTATCCCACGTCAGCTCTAAAATGGGAATGCTTGGCTAATTTTATGTTCCTGTACCTTGAAAAAGTACGATTACATTTATACAATTCATAATATTATGCGACCACGTTAACTTGAATATAAATCTATATTATGTTTAAATTATTTGATACAGGGTAAGAAATACACAAGAATGTTGAGTTCAGTCGTAGGAGCACTTTGTGGTTGTCGAGGACAGCTTTTGGGTATTTTTCCTGGGCTGAATACCATAGTGCGTCAAAGTCCGGATGAAACTAGTGTAAGTCAGAAATTCCTGTTATAAAAATGACATGTATGATTGTTGTAGTGATGGATGATTATGATAAGTTACCAACACATACTGCATGCAGAGAAAGCACGCAATGCGAAATCATTCAGTTCAAAAACCGCACATAAATGTGAGTATACACAGAATAGGCCTCCTTTCGTACGCTCAGCAGAAGAAAGAGAAAGCACTGAGGCGACGGCATATGTCGGCGCACAGTACACATTTATAACTCCCAGCGCAGCGTGGTTGACCGTACCTAACCTGAAGTATATTGTGTATGATTGGACATACACCACATACATTATTAATGTGTATCAATCTGTCATATCTACATTCTGAAATTAAAATATTCCAAGTAGAATGTGAACGGACAATAATAATAATAATATAAATAATAATAAACGAATAAATGTGCTTGATAATAAAGGACAGCATAAGCAAAACTTGATTTCTTGTTCCTTCAATTTTAGCTCACCTTTGTCACAAATACGGAAGGTGGAAAACTAAAACAACCCGCAAATAATCGTCTTCTTGTTGGTCAAATGGCAGCAAGAAATGATGTTGATGACTTTGTAAAACCATCTTGGTCCTTTTGGGATGTTTTGTGGCATTTATTATCTATTGTTGAGAAGGATCACAAGGATATACTTGAGCCATTAAAAATTCTTGTGAACAATTCTTCTTTACTTTTGGCAAAATTAATGGAAGAACTCGTTTCTCACGCTTCTGGTGTTTACGTAAGTCAATATTCTATGTATACTAATTGTTATCTTGCAGCGCCTGCCTGTTTAATAGAACTTTATTAGAACGGTAGAAGTAATGAATGTAATAAATAAGTTATGAATGTAGGTAAGCCATGAAAGAATAAGATGACGTTGAGAACCTTGAGACGAGGCTCAAATAGTCACTTAGTCAAGCACTTGTCAGTCCATAAATAATTTGATAGGTCAGAAATGTAGTGAAAGCAAAATGGTATTTAATGCCGAATGACTAAATGAACTGTGCGGCTTCACTCCGAGTTATTTCTTTGTGTTTAAGCTGTTCTTAAATTTTAATTGTGACCATGGACTTTAATTTCATGAGCGGAGTTTTTTTTTGCCATGCTCGTGGAGTCTAATGAAACTGAATGACATAATTGCTTGTGCTGAAATGTAGATGGTTTTGGAGGTGATTTGAACTTTGTTGGCTGAGATGAGAATAGGAATGCTGACTTGCCTATGCTCTGGGTTTTAATGAGGCTTACATTTATAAAAGGAGTTGAGTTGAGAATTCTTTAGTGTAGTAGTGTATATAGATAGAGTGTATGGAGATTAGGTAGTACAACACAGTGGCAATAATACGGCAACTTGTCCTTGCCTAATGTAGTGCAGGACTACTTGAATAGACTTGTGCCAAGTTTGTGCCAAGATATGTGTCGACGGAGAGTAAAAATGTAGAGGCAATGAAAATCGAATGGTAAACATTGAGATTTTATGAACACACGGAATTCTTGATATCTTTCTTGTAGGCGGAATTGGAGAGCGTAATCGGGCAAATTATTGTCGCAACTCCTTCTCGTTTCACTCGTACGAATCAGAGTAGAACCTGGAATACAGGAAATGGTTCACCAGACGCAGTGTGCTTCACGGTAGATCAGCCCGGGGTTTCTGTCTTTGGTGCTTGTATATATTCCGGCACTGGTACATATGAATACGAACTGGAACTCTTTCAAGAGGTAAGTTTTCACGAAACTATAGTCATAGCGTGTGTGTGTAGTGTATACAGTTCAGTGTATAGAGACGAAAGCAAAATTAAATTTAGCTAAAAGCTGTGGTGTAAAGACCTTAGAGAAATCTGTACAGATTCTATAGAGCTAAAGAAAACAAAACAATCGTCTATACTCTGTCCTATTCTTGAGCCTACAAATAAGTATGTGAATGTGAATGTGAAAGAAAAGTATTTTGATGACTGACGGAAATGTATGCAAACATTGAAAGGTGGATGACTTGAATGGTGAGAACTGTGATCAGCCTGGACCAAAATGGGCATCAATGGAAATCACAAGAGGATCGTTTGACTCTGATGATTGCTGTGGAGATGTAGCAGAAATCAGATTTGTTAGAGCTGTGCATATCAAAGTATGAACTGCTTCCTTTGTAATTCCCTCGGCCTTAATCGTGGCAGACTAACCATCTATTCACATTTGCATGGCATACTTACATAACATTAAATGCTCCTCCTGGACTTAATATTGTTGGGTACAATAATTTACAATTCATGGTATATCGTAATGACTTTTATTACTAGCCCGGAACCAAGTATGCCATCAGGTTGAAAAATCATGGTGGTAGAACCTGTAATGGAGATGGCGGAGTGTCAATACTTCGTTGCCCGGATGGAACGACATTTACATTTAGTTCATGTGCCCTTAGTTTCAATGGGACTAATCAAATTCGAGGACAAATCCCGCATATACTCTACTTCAGGTAGATTGATTGTTTTAAACCACAGGCTTAAATCAATTTAGTGATTCTAAAGCCCATTTAATATGACCAAATGTGGTGGTGGTGGTGGTGGTGGTGACTGAATTTTGATTCAATTTCGTAGAAATCCAGATGATTCTGATGCTAGGCAAAAAGCAAAAGCAGTTGCAGAAATGCAGGCTCGTAAATGTGCCCAGCGGATCTGCACTGCAGTATTTGACAATGCCAAAGAAATCATGGTAAATGTATCATCCGATGGAATTCACGAGCTGTCAAACTGCTCTTTAGTCACAACTCTTCTCCCATCCATCTTGTCTCATTTGCCGCATTTAGCTGTCTCGGATCCAAGGGTAAGCTGAGTTGCACCTTAATTCTTTTTACATTTTACATTCTCCTCATGCTCTTACCTCTACAGTAGTAAAAAGTTTCAATGCATTGAAGTCATAATGAAAAGAAAAAAAAACAACGATAAATATCTTGACGCCGTTTTTCAAGCCATGCTTTGACATTTGGGTTTCAATTATTTACGTATTTTGTCTGAGTTCTCCAAAACAAATCATCTGTGTGACTCATTATTTTGCTGTTTGCAAGAACTCATAAACTGAACCATTTATGACTATAGAGACTTGGAATCATCATTACTAAGTCAACTCTTTCTTAATATAATATCGTCCACCCAAAATGAATGAGTCATTACTTGAATCCATTTACTCATAATATTATCATCATATACCTACCTACCTACCTATACTTACTTTACATGCTTTCAACT
>JAAXYV010000766.1:0-11078 GCA_036851875.1 Novacerus sp. FZ-2019
TACTTTGCTTGCATAAGAAATCATAGCCGCATAACACGTCGTTGCTAGAAAAAGGCATATAGCTGTACAAGCCAAGCACCCACAAGTCCTAAATCAGGGGCCACCAATTTAAATAAACATGTAAAAATCTACGGTAAAAATAGTATTCGTCTGCCATGCAAGTGGTTCAATTCAAAAGAAACAAGTCTCTCTGACGGGGTGTAATACCAGAAAGTGAACTTTTATTAATGGTGGTTGTGATGGTGGTGGTGGTGTTCGTGGTTTCCTTGTTTCGTGTCTTTTCTAATTTCTCTTATACTATAAGTATCGCAGCAGTCATATTTGTGAAGAAAATAAACTTTTTTAATATTTCAACCTCTATCACTCTAGATTTGAGCTGAATGAGAGTCTAATAGTCAGAGTGAACGTAATACTGAATAAAGTAAACTTGACTTGATTTGGAAAAAGTACACTCCATTGATTTTTTGAGTTGACTTTAATTGGATAGTGAGGTGTGGTTGTTATACAAAGCGATTGAACACAACACAGTGACACAACAAAGTCCAGTCATAGCTTACAGTAAAGATCTCTAGAACACTTGAAAGGTGGTCAAATCGGTTACTTCTTGGACTAAATCACCGTGACCGTCACTCTCTCTCTACTATACAAATACTCTCGGCATTTCTTTGACTTCGTCTCAACCTCAACTCTGATCGTGAGAGTTGTTCGATGATACCTTAACCCTCATTTCATTTCCCACACACAAGTGTTCTTGTTGAACTCCTTACAAATTCAACATCTGATCCCATCCTTATTCTTACATTCTTACAGCTCTTCTTACGGCATACAACTCAACTCACACAGTGCGTTTCCAGTATTACTTACCTTGAACTATTGTTGCCAACATACCTGAGTGAACTAACTTTTCTAAATTCTATCCAGTTACACAAGTATTCCCTGGGCTTCTATATTATTATTATAAGAGAGAGAGAGAGAGAGAGAGAGAGAGAGAGAGGAGAATGGTTCCATCTTTTCGAGAAATTCTTTATGAGACCGACTATTCATCCCCCTCACCAACTACGACAACTTTGGATCATTTTTGGTCAACTGATCTCGAATCAACTCATTCTCATAGTCACAATCACAATCATAATCTTTACAAGTCATCTAACTCCAATATTTCACCCTATGCAATTCACGAGTATCCAGCAGCCAACAATCTCTACGGGTAACTAAACCATAGCTAAGCAAAGCAAAGCAAAACGAATCAAAGAAAATCTATACAGATCATATTTCAAAGTCTGTATCACCAAGACCAATAATACTCTTGTCATAGAAAGTATTTTTCATCCATATTATTTATTTATAGGGTTTCGCTTACGCACACTGAAATGTTATATTATTACACATCTAACTAGATTGAATTATTCATATCAATCTACATTCTACGCATTTTACACACTTCATGCAATCACTGAGGAATTCTTATAACTTTTCCAGAGGGCATATAATTCGTCAGTATAGCATAGGAGCCATATCCTCCCACGTATTTATAAGTTGTAGAAAGCATTGCAGTACTCCTCAATACGTCTCAATACATGAGAAGGTATGGCTGAAAGGCTATACTGATGAATTATAATATTATACCGTCTGGAAAAGTTATAAGAATCCCTCAATATTACCTGTAGTAATATGTCGAGAATTAAATCTCGAACCATTTATTCCGTATTTACCATTTCCAAGTAAGTACACATCTAGCCTAGCCATTCGAAAACACTTGACCCCGCAGCTTTACTAGTCCTCTACTATTAATTTAACTATATAATCATATAGAAAAAGAGTTAATATAAACCTAGGAATAGTTTATAGTTGATCGATAGGTTGATTGATAATCATTTCCTTCATCATTAATGCTTAAACCTAGCCTGGCCTGGACAGTCACACCAATGCAATACAAGACCTCTGCTGCAGCTTAACTATATAGGTATCTGCACTACTAACCTTACATCCAGTTTCTGTACTAAGATGGAATTCGAAATTGAAATGCTGTGCTGTGCTGTTTATTAGTAGGTATTTATAAATACGACCCTGGCACCAACGCACATGAGAAATTGATGTAATGTTGAAAGTAGAGTATAGAGTATAATAGATTGGAATTGAGCTCAGTACAGTAGAGAGTAGAGAATAACTAATATTCAAGGATCATATGATTCAACGACTTATTTATTATACTATATATGTACTACTCGATTTTTATAAGTATTTCAATATGGTAACCCTCAATTCCTATGAAAATGTAAACTCTTATAAAAATCGAGTAGTACCTACATATCTCCATAAGTATATATAATACTTGAGACCAGTTCAACCGGATCAGAATGAGGATTAGAAATGCCATTTATCGACTATATTATTACATCACCCTTAGTCATTTCATTTCATTGTGAAGGCAAATAATAACTAGGTAAGTATGTTTCGTTTGTATTACCATGAATTAATATTCAACTCTGTTGTATTGACTGTGGCTGTGGCTGTGTGAAATACTAAAGGTAATGTAGTGTATTACATTACATTGTGCTTCCAGTGAGTAGACTCGGAAGAATACTAAATACTACTTACTTACTATCTCTGTGAATTGATTAAATGGAAATGAAATGAATTGAATTGCATTTGTTGCAGGTTTCCGGCAAATTTTGTTCAGCCACATAGTCAATCGATTATCACATCACCCCATGTAGCCCAGTTGACATCATTTTGTTCTCCTTTCTCACAGGATTTGCCCTACGCTTTCCATAAGGTAAGAAGAAGGTAAAGGTAACACAACTCAAAAAGTAGCAATGTAAAGCAAGTGACAATACCCCGTGTATGTTTAATGTATAGTAGTGGCACGTCGAAAGTCACTCTCTAAAGTCTCAACTTGACACCTTACTTTGATTCACTCGATTCTCTCCTCCACCTCGCTGTACATTACAGACAGACTATAGTGATACAAAGATTAGTATTATTATACGCGACTTGACTAAAGAACCCTTTGTATGTTTGGAAGGAGAAAGAGTAGGAAAGGTATATATAGGTATATACATATCTATAGATAGTGACGGTGGTGGTGACTGTATAGGTTATGATGATACGACAAACTGTGAATTGACTTGACTTTGACTGGTTGGCTGTGAGAAAGAATGAGATTAAAATCTTTTTGCCGGCACATCTGACAAGGATAATATGTTGACATATAGCGATATCTATGTAGGCAACAAGGAATATACATGGTAGGAGATAGAAGTATACGCGTTATGTTTGATGTTTCCATGGACTGACAACTTGGGATGATAAATTATGCTTTGTAGCTGGTTTTGTGTCTAGTGGATGTAATACGACCAACGCTTGCTTATTAGTAGTGTCTGACTAACTCTTACTTGATTTGGTTCTGTGTTCTCTACTCAATTGAACTGAAAGCAACTCAACTCAACTTGGAGTTAGAATCGGCACAGTCAACGTGCATGTATGTATTATATATTATGTATGTATGGACAGACATAAGTAATAGATGTATGCATTTTGGTTGGGTATTATTATTATTATTATTATTATTATTGGGAGTTGGGGTTGAAGTTGAAGCTGAAGTTAGTTGGTTTACTTTGGTTTGCTTGAAAATGGTTTCACGTGTTTATATTATTTGCAAAGCTTGTTTATAAGATATATGTATGAACAAGTGCTTGAAGCAAATTGAATTATTAATTTCTCTAAAACATGTTTTTTGACGCCAAGTTTTAAGAGATGTTTTGACTGCACTGGGTTGCGTTGGGAATAAATAGTAAATGAGAGAGAATAATAGAGAGAGAGAGTAAGTCTTGGCAGAAGATTTAATTGCACATACATATATAATAGAGTAGATTAGTTTACTTTATGTTGTAGTATTAGTTAGGAAGGAGGGAGGGAGGGAGGGAGGGTTGGTTGGTTGGTTGATTGGTAGAGGCAGGTAGAAGAGTGTACGATTGAAATAATTGCTCCTGTCCTGTTTGTTCTTACAATGCAACTAGGGTAGGAAAGTGGTAAAAATGTATTTAGCCGAGTCGAGGAGCAGTTAGCAGGTGGGTATTATTATATAGATTTTTATTGCGTCAGAGCGTCAATGGAGCCGGGGTGAATTCAGGAGCAGGGCTATGCATGTATTCAGGAGCTGAACAGAAGAATAAGATGAAACAATAAGAAAGAAAAGTCTCACTCAGACAGTAAGAAAATAAGAGCAGGTCTTCTTTTATGTTTGCTGCCACGGCTTGACTTGAGTTGTGCTATGTGTATAGATGTTGTTGCTTTTCTACTGCTACACTGTGCTTTGGTTAGATAGAGTAGACTGACTTGACTGAACTGGACTGAACTGGACTTGGCTCTATATGTTATGTCTGAAAGTTGAAAGCAGGGTGGGTGCATATTTAGGTGATGGATTAATTTACACTGATTGGATTGTTGGTTGGGATGGAATGGGAATAGCAGACAGGAGGAGAGGATGGAAATGCTCATACACATTCGTGGCAAAGTGAGTCGAAATCCAGTTCTCGAGTCCAAGGTGACAAACTTGACTGCTCAGGAGGCAATCATCTCGGGAAGAAGGAGTCCCACCCTAATAAAGTCAAGCGAAAGCCCAGAGTCTTGTTTTCTCAGGTATGCTCTCCTTGTTATAATATGTTCAACTTAAAACTTCTCTTCGGCTCGACCAAAGATTAAATTCCCGTTCCCTTCTTGTCTCAGTCTTACAAGTTTGAGTCACAACTCTTTTCAGTTCAGTTCAGTTTAGTCAATTCACCTCTACTTCAATGTATGTAATGCAATGCAATGTAATACAATGCTACCCAAAAGTCGAGTTAAAACTAAACTATCTTCCTGAGTATATTATGTATCCAGAGCCTAATTCTTTATTTTGTTGGTCTGGTCTGACTCTGTCTGAAAGTCTCTTTCTCTCTCTCTCTCTCTCTCTTACATCTTATTATTACTTACCTTTTTACTATATTTGTTTCTAGGTATGCTATATAGATATGTATGTATGTAAAATTGTAAGGTAATATAAGTTGAGAGATTCAGTAGCAGCAGTAGCAGTATTATTATCTGTGTATAATATGTACATAGTAAGTACAAATAGAGTGTGAAGCAAGGCCTATTAGAAACATAGACCTTCCCTTCCCTTAATTCTTTTCCCGTTGTCATGTTTTGTCTTCCCAGCTTGTTTCTCTATCTCCCGTCTTTCCTGTGAAGCTATAAAATTCGACCTCCCGAGTAAAAACCAAAGGAGAACAACATGCAGTCAGATTAGGTGTGCTCAATTAAGGGAACCCCCCTTTGAAAATAGGTTCATTCTGAAATGTTTATGTTTGTGTCTCGCTGTTGTAATTTAAGGCGGTGATCCCGATTTCCGATGATGACTCCTCTCATTTTCACCTTCTTCAACCACAGCTTTATGTGTGTGTGGTACGTGCTACGTGAAATTTAAACTTTTTATATGTGCTGTGTTACCAAACACTCTCCTCCTTGTATTTATTTCCTTCTGTAAAAATACCTCAACCATTTTACTTTAAGTTAGTTGCCTGTTTATAATACAAAATCTTTTCCTTTTATTTATTCTCGGCTTTTACCCCTAACCTTTTCTATAATATGCGTTATTTCTAGACCGAATCATATGTCACAATCACAATGCAATCTATTTACTGTCTCAGCATAGTATAAACCAGTAAATTATGTGTTTTCTTAAATAACTTCATTTCGCATACATACATTCCGAATATGTATAATTCACTAAAACTCAATCAGTAGTTATCAAAATGGAGTCAATACAAATAAATCAAGAATACATATAAAATTTATATTTCTGGGAAAGATGACTAGAAAAAGCTACACATTTATGACTGAAAGAAAAAAACGTTTTGTAGGTAGTATTTAGTAAAAGCAAAGCTGCAGTACTGATATCAGTTTATGGATTTATAAATTTTTTTTCAAACACTGCATGGAAAAGGAACGTCGAAATGAGATTGATTAGCTGGACCTCCCGTGATGATCTCTTCCTGTTTTGTGTTTAATGTTTTTCCGGTCATTTGTAGGGCCGTCCTAGTGCCACTTTGCTGTAGTCACATTATCTAGGAGCATGAGGTGAAAGACTCCTATGATCTCCGTTCTGTTTCTGTTGAAGCTTAAACTCCTGCTGT
Source organism: Novacerus sp. FZ-2019 (assembly GCA_036851875.1). Classification (NCBI taxonomy): domain Eukaryota; kingdom Metazoa; phylum Arthropoda; class Collembola; order Entomobryomorpha; family Tomoceridae; genus Novacerus; species Novacerus sp. FZ-2019. The sequence goes on from JAAXYV010000766.1 coordinate 6,174, forward strand.
ATGTATGTTGTATCTGACTAAGCCAAATCAAGCTCACACTGTCCGTGCTTTGTGATAGTATGCATCTCAATTCTCCAATTTACCCATACCCGTGGCCCTCCGTATAGCTTCCGAAGGGTATCTAGTGAGGTGGATTCGTATTAATACTTGCAATCTTTTCAATTTGCTATAGAAGGGATGTGTAAGAAATAAGCTTTTCAGAGTGCATGGGACTGGTTTATTACAGGCGCAGGTTTTCGAGCTAGAGAGGAAATTTAAGCAGCAGCGGTATCTGTCTGCGAACGAACGAGATGGACTTGCCAGAAGCCTCAAGTTAACTCCAAATCAAGTCAAAATATGGTTCCAGAATCGGCGTTACAAATCGAAAAAATGTTCCTCTATGCCAGCTTCACCCAGTAACAACAGTAGTAGCCACACTATTTCTGCCCCTTGCAATGTTAATAGCAACAACAATAATGCTACTTCACTTCATCATAATAATATGATGAATAACAATTATGGTAGTAATATTAATTGTAAACATACTAGTAATAGTACTGGGAATGGGAACATTAGCAGTGCTGTAGCAATTTTCCCACAAACCTTTGTTGGAAATAATGTCCACTCAAGTCATTCCCACTTCGACTCCCTACCGATACTTTTGCAAATGACAATTCCCCCGAATGATGTCCTTAGTCACACAGCTAATAATGATAACACTGGTAATATTAACATTACTAACAATAGTAATAATAATTCTAACATGACTATGAGTAGTAATTCAGATCAATTGTGTGCTATCAAAGGGGCATCATCCTTTGGAAATTCAATAATAAACATTTAGCTCATTTTTTAATCCATAACCAAAATAAAATGAATCAATATTAATGGGGATGTAATAATATATCGATAACTTAACACAAACGTATTGCGTAATATTGAATATGTGACTACGAAATTATGAATTTATCCGCTGGTAGAAACTCAAATTGGAATTTATCTTCTAAAATATAAACATACAATCCAATATATAATTGTGGTAGCACTTCAAAACACCTAGGAGTCAAAATATTTCGGTCAAAAATAACTCTGTCAACAACACCTCACACCTCGACGTCAAAATACTTCGGTCGGAAACAAATCAAAGGCAAAATCAGTACAAAATCTAAAACATCTCTGTAGGGAACACGTCACATGCAAAACTTCCTAGCTAACGCGGGATACCATTTGCATGGAAAAATTCCTGTTAAATTCCCTAGCTAACAACGAATACTATTTGCATGGAAATGGTGATAAAATGAAGACAAATATTAGCTATAGCGAATTTAAAATACGGATTTTTTTTTATAAAAATGCTATCCTGCGCAAGCTGTATTGAATCTAGCATGCATTTTTTCATGTAACGTATTTTCCAGAGTTTTAGTTGGAAACTTTGTATATGAGGTGTTTCTGATCGAGTTGTGATATTGCTTTGAACTACTTTGTAGGTATTTCCGACCTAGGTGTTATTAAGAAGCGTGAATTTCTTTTAGCATATGATAGAAGACCCAAAGCGGCAGTGTTCCAGAATTAGATGACAGGTTTTAGGATTCCCACTGGTATGTTGCAGTGGCTACTTTGATTTTACCTTTCACTTTTCTCAAAACACTCTGTACCTGTCTGTGTCCGCTGAATACAGTCCGAACGCTTGGGCCGATTAAGTTCAAATTTGGCACACTTACGTAAGAGGTATAAAACTTGGATGAGTTCGAAGGTGGGGTCAAAGGGTTCGGTCCTTGCGTGGGACCGATTTTCTTGAGCCATCCCCCAAGCTTCTCAGTATTCCCTGAAACTTTGTTAATTTTAACGTTGATTTCACTTGCCTTTGTAAAATACTGCATACTTTCTGGTTACAGCCAGAAACTGAACTGTGCCTGCATTGCATTGCAGTATTGAATCATTTTACCATCCATGTACAACTCAGTTGAAATTGGACAAATACAGAAAATGAATTAATTGACTAATCATTTTTAGTGGAATGTGAAACAAAAACAACAGTGAAGCGGTAAATACGAAACCAAAAAGGATGTAGTTCGTTCGGCATATGGCAATTACGTTTATAAAACCTTCCAATTCTGTCATTGACCCTGAAATTGAGCTGTTTTTGAACTGCAGTATTGAATAATTTTACAATTCATATATCAATTGAAATTCAACAAATACCAAATTAGATATTACAAAAGAAAATTAGTTAGTTAATTTCATCCCATACTTTTAAGATTCGATTCATCCCACACTTTTTAGATTCAATTCAGCCCATAGTTTTTACATTCGAATCATCCCATACTTTCTCGTGACTTAATGTAAACCGGTGGAGGACCGAACCGGTTTTTCGGTTCCGGTTGTGTCCTGACCTTTGAAAAACCGGTACAGTCCGGTTTTAACCCACAACCGAACCGGACCATACCGCTGTGTCATGTATTTTACAACGGAATCTATACCTACCGCTATTATACATATCTTTCTGCTGAAATACTGATTATTCTACTACTAATATAATAGTCATTATGCTTTCCTCTACTAAAGGCAGATTTTCTGACTAAACCTTATTGGACATTTTTTTGAATATTGCGAAAGATACTTCCCGAGTAGCATTGGAAAGTTGCTGGTCAATAGATGGTGCTAACTTCTATTAAGGCCTAACTTAATTTGTCGAAGGGAGTGAACAGTGAACATTTCTACTCATAATATTGTTATGACTTGAGTCAAACGGACCAGTGCTACTAAACGTGCAGTATGTACCACAAGACTTTGGGCCAGGAGTGACTGAATAGGTAGCCATTGTTAAGGGACGAGGAGGGATTCTAACCTTTTGTCTCTTCTTTACCGATGAAGCGCTCTAAGCCATTGCGCTACTCATCACCATTACTAATCTCTACCAATGATTCCTACCCATAGTCCACCATTAATGAATAGCCCATCTTACTACAAGACAAATAGTATAGAAAGGTTATAAGTACCACAATTGAAGCCACCTTGTTTTATTATACAAATAACGAAGTGTTGTTCAAACTTGTTCGGCTACAATAATATTTTTTTTTAAATGTATCTCCACACTGAAACAATATCGCGTAAGATTATAGCACTATGCACATCGAATTCGGAGTAAGTTAATCAAGGAAGGTAGCTCTGATCAGAAATCGTACAGAAAAAGTTGTAGAAACACCCCACTCCGGCATAAGCCGCAACACAGGTTTTTATTGTATTCGAACAGTGTAGTGGCTACAGTAAGACCGAAAATGTAAAATTTGTTCACAGTGACGTGAGAAGTAAATAAAATATTATAGAATGATGTTTTCTTCGTTTGATTTTCTCAGTAAGATTTGAATGAGAGATATTTAAAAATATGAAGCCGTAGTTTTCTTATGTAAACAATGATGATAGTAGAAATTAATATTTCAAACATATTCTATTCAAATATTCAGACTCTCCGCAGGTTTCATGATCAACTTCTCCACCTTAATTGTGGTTACTTCAAAGTCTCTGCTAATTTTTCATTTTCTCCTTCTTCCCAGCAACCAAAGACCGAGCAGTTTGATTGCTGGGAAGTAGTGGCGACGCCGACTCCAATAATATGGTGAAGTTCTTATTCTTTACAAGTACCGTGCTTCCTAGATATAACAAATAAGGGGCTTCATTCCCCTACGACAATGTCTACACAAGTCTGAAGAAACAGCTAGCTTGGTTTGTGCAGAATAAAAGTACATTTCATTTTGGTCCAACTTTGTGTTGAAACATTTCTGTACAAGCAATTATGCAGACGTCCATGTGAAGATTACTTTGTGAATATTTGGTTCTAAAGAACACAATGAGCCTAATTAATTACGAAGGGTGAATAAAAAGTAATTTAGATAATAAATATTTTGATAGATATCATTTCAGAATTATTTATTCACTTATCATTTCATCCCAGCAGAATGTAAATTTCAAATAAAACAATTTCTCTCTGAACATTACATATAAAATATAACGGTCGTAAAACTTAACTCAAGTGTGGATATTTCGTTCTCATTCAACTTATTCCACTGCTTGAATACATATTGTCAGTTGCAAGAAACCTTCGGATGTTATAATTTATCTTTATATCTTACATTTGTAGCGTATTCGAGTTTTTTAGCTGTTCATATTGTTACTTTTATGTCAGCACCTTTATCTGTAAGAGAAAAATGTGATTGCTATAAACCATCGTGTTTCTATTTTATATCAAATTAGTGCAACATAGACTTACTTTTGTAGTGTACATTTCCCGCCTTTTGTTTTGATTATCTGCCACAGATGGTTAATTGTATGATTACAGTAATCGTAATCTGTAATTCGATTACACTTTTGTAATCGAGACTTTCAGCTAAATGTAATCGTAATCCGTAACCGATATTGTTATTCAGTAAGATAGTAATTTGTAATTGATGTTTGCATTTTGTAAAAATGTAATCGTAATCGAATTTCCTGTACATCGATTACTTCCATCATTATTATAGCTGTTTACTATGCAGTACATTATTTACATTTGACGTAGTCCAAGTCTTAAATAAAGGAAGTTAGCTTCAGTTTATATGTATAGATATATGTGGGCAGGTCTGGCTTCGTGCGCAAGCAAAAGCTCCTATCCTATAACTAGGAAGGTATCCTTGTCTCACGGAAGTAAAATAGATTCCTACTCCTCTCTACTGACAGCAGTTAGCTAAACCCCTCCTTTCCTCCCTCCAAACGTCTTCCTCCTTTCCTCACAACCTTTCACGATTCATTACGCATAATGCATGTAGCTTTATACTAAGTATACGGTAAATTTACTCACTGATTGAGAACGACTTAGAAAATGCATTTGTTGCTTATAATTTTTGACCTGTACTTATATGGAATATTCAGCAATTCAAATAATCGTACATA
>JAAXYV010000767.1:0-11077 GCA_036851875.1 Novacerus sp. FZ-2019
ATAACATAACGTTGCAAGAGTCAGAGTCATATGTCTTTCTGACGAATTACTTTGGGAATGCGTGTCGTCTGTACGTACGGTATGTAGTATGAATATCATGTCTTCTAGACTGCTTTATGTTCAATTCGAATTTAATGTCAAGTGTCAAGTGTTCTCAAATTCGTCTGTGTCTGGAAAGCCCGACTTTATGTAGTCTCCTGACATGCAGGGCAGGACTACAATCCTTATTCTCGTATTTTATTTTCTTCTACCGACAATGCAAACTAGGTACCTACCTACTATATATTTCTATAACTGTACATACTCATAATATTATAGTACACCTAATAACTTAACTTAACTTAATACATATTTATGACGATATTTATTCACGTTCAGTCACTTCACTTTTAGTTAATTCTGGAGCGTCGATCTATTCCAGTCAGATGAAATCATCATTGTCAAGTCATCATGTCTTTCTATTTCATTTTTACTGTAGGCACGCATACTGCTTATGTTCTTTAATCAGTTCCAGCCAAGTTAGTCAACATGTCAAACCCCACATGTAGTGAGTGGCTTCATATAAGATATAACATATCTACTAGACAGCACCGACAGATGTTTCTTTTTATTATTTATGATCACTAACTTCCAAGTTACTGTATCGGCATTTTATTTGTGGTGTGCAGTCTAATTCTTAAGGCCTTTGGAAAATGAAAAAGTAAACAATAGACATGGATTAGAGTTTACAGATTGATATTTTTTTTAATATCAATTTGATTTGGTAGCCATAAATAGAATGAGTATTTGAATAGATTCACAATTATTTTGTTCTGTAAACAAATAATAATTATCTTTTGCTGTCAGAATTATCGGTAAAAATGGACTTTAATTTATTATGTAAATAAATATAAGATTCTTTTCACGTAGGTACTATTTCATGTCATATATTAATTTGTACTACACATACATTCATGGTTTATTCTTAGAAACTTAATCTCTGACGGTTGTGAAAGTTTAAAAAATATGATAATGCTGTGTTGTTTGCTACACTACAGCTACAGATAAAAGGAGAATCAAGAAAAAATAAAAGAGCAATTGGATTTGTTGTCCCAGAGTAAATTGTTTAAAGTAAATAACTGTTATCACTTGTTTCCTTGTTTACTCTACTTCTACTCCGATTGTATTCAACTGATCTGAATTATATACATGAAACTATACAAAAATTATCTCTCTCTCTCTCTCTCTCTACAATACATAAAACAAAAAGCACATAGAACTAAAAGATTGTTAAATTGCATTGCAGGAAAATAATGACGTGAACGTGATATGACAGAGACAGCTGAATTTTATACATGATTCATGACCGAATTGGAACTAAACTGAACTGAACTGAACTGAATTGAACTCTAAGTTTTTTTTATAAATTCTACCCTTCCATCTTGATCTTTGCTCTGAACTAATAAAAATTATTAGGCATGTTATGTACGTATGCATGAATGTACAATTAAATTAAAGCAAGGATAAGATATGCAATCCTATAGACAATAATTTTTGTCCCTGCTCAGTTTGGTGCTCATCACATCACATCACATCATGCTATGCTAGGGCAGAAACATAAATAAAATTATAATGCGAAATCTACCTACCTACATACGTACCTATACCTACCTACCTACCTACATTATCCCAACGTCCAAGTAAGTGCAGATAAGTATTGGCACTTCTACATGTTGGTGTGTTGTAAGGACGTAACAAGGTCGTAAAAACATAAATTTAAAATTGAGATCTACTACATTATCTCCTTTTCACTTCACATCCAGATCTACATCACATCCACATCTACTTCTATCCAATCTACTCCACTTTATTACACAGTTTCGTAAGATTGAGTTGATGCAGATGCCACTGCCATTGCCACTAATGCCAAATGCCACCACTGCCAATACAGATGGTGAAGCAGAGATAGCCATGCAAGCAAAGACAGAAAACTTGATACGGATGTTTTTCTTAACTGTATTGTACTATAAGGTCTCCTACGAACAACTCCTCGTTCCTTCGTTAGACAGAATCCTATCATAATCCTATAATCCTAACTTAACTACACTACACTACCTATAGGTATACAACACTGCACAGCAAGTCTCATGTATTTTCTTCTTAGGAGCTCATCATAGATCAGTCAGATTAGAAGAGCAGAAGAGTTGGGAGAATAACTAACGCTTTCATGGCAAGACTCTTGCCAATCGCCAATTTGGAGGCACTTACTGAATTATATTTTATTATATTACTACAAGCACTCAGACAGACATGAGATGACATGGGGCGATGGACTTTTATACTATCCCATACTTTACTGAAAAGCAATAAAGATAATCGCATTAAATTCATCATTTATTCATGCGTGAGTTCTTCATCAGTTATTATATTTGTAGAATATTGCAATGCATGTAGGTAGGCAGTTGGCAATTTACAGACTTGTTTGAATTTTGAATTGATTTTTTCATTAAGACTATAAACTTCAGGATTTCCTGTAGTGTTCATCATGCATTCGTAAATACAATGTATATTAATAATGAATGGTTAAGGGTATTTGGATATTTATATTTTGTAGTTAGCTTGCTGAATTGAATAATGACTATGAAATTAAACCCACGATTTAGAGATATTCATCTATTATATTTATATGAAGAAAAAGCCTAGTGAATACAAAATGAAAACCAAAGAGTCTAAGCACAAGGTACAGGTCATGAAATAAAATAAAATAAAGGCGGAATTATACATACTTCTTATTTTATGTGTATATTATGAGTGGATGTAGGTATATACATACATATGTTGGGGTGGAAACTACAGAGGTACAGAGTGCTTACGTTATTATTACCTTGCTGATTATGAGTGGGTTTTATGCGAGAATATAAGAGAATGCGTGAACATGAACTTTTGCAAATACACAGCTTTTAGTGTTCATACATACTGTCGAGGTATATTGTATAGATATAAATTTTAAATGTGGAAAACATGATAATAATCATTAAAATTAGAGAGAGAGAGAAGAGAAGAGATGAGATGAGAGAATCCTTCTTGAACTGTAGTGGTTGAGCTGAGTTGAGCATTGAACTGAACATCTATTTTGTTTTCTCTCTCCTCTTCGCCTCTTTACATTAAACATCTGTTCATCTTTCAATTCATTAAATAATGCAATGCAGGTATGTACTTGTATAAATGTGTAAAGTAAATAAGTAAAGTACAGATACCTAGATGCAAAGAGAAAGAAACGAGATTGGCAATGGGTGTATAGGAATATAATACATTTACATTTTTCTTCATTTTGCAACACCACGATCATGTATGATGCGATGCCGGATACAATTTCAATAAATTCTTGTTCAGAATATGTTTAAAACTTAGTATTTTCCACATACACTACATCCCTATATTATATACACTACAAGATATTCCCAGCAAATAATAATATAAGAATGGAATATGAGCACAGCACTTACCTACCCTACCTACCTATATATGCATGTTTGTGTTAGTATTAGTTCATGGTTTGTATTGTAAGTAATATTCATTGCTCTTAGCTTTTTATACTTTCTTGTCTTCCTCAGAGCATCTGTATGTATATGCTAACTTACCTACCTACCTACCTATAATATAGTATAGAGTAATGTTTCTCACTACATAGCATAGGAACAATAACCATGTATACAAGTTTTGCAAATTGAAACATGGCTCTTGAAATATGACTGATTTGAAATTATAATTTCATCGGCAGGCAAGTTATAAGGCGATAGACTTGTCTTATTTATGACCTCTGGGTCTCTCTTTTTGCACTTTAGTTTACACTTTGCCTATTATATTTTATTATGAATAATCTACCCCACTACTCTAGTCAGAACCATTCATACTATATAATATCCTATACATATTACCTATATACATTATACCTTTGCTATTTTCCAAGATCCTGATTCCATCCAACCCTCAACACTGTACGTGTATAGGTTAGGTATACAAACATTCATACAGTTCACATTCACAAATATTTTGCAGCTGACTCCCTTTTTTTAGGGAAAGATTTCCAGATGTATGAATGACTGATTTTTACTCAACTTTACTTGACTTTACTTGTCTTAGCTCAAGTATTAAACTACGTTGGTTCATGACTTGGCTTATAGAAATTCCCTACTCTTGACACTGTACCGTATGTACGTAAGGTTATTCCTTCCTTTACTCCATTCTATTTCGATAGGTAGTATAGCTTGAAATTTAACGCGAACTATGCACTGAGAAATTTACAATCATTTTGAACTGCACAAAATATACGTCTGTGTATACTCAAATGATAAAATAAAAGATAAATTATCTAACAAACTACCAACCCCACACAACATGCTGAACTGAATGCCAAACCAATATTATGCCTGAATTTTAAACCGACGGAGAATTTCTCAATTAATGCAACTTCAAACTAAACCCAAAATCCAAGACAGATATATGAATGAATGAATTGATGGATGTCTACATTGACTTAAAAATGTTCGCACTTATCCCTCAGTGAAGACAGTACGATAATATAATATAATCTAACTATTGCATATAATGCTCAAACTGATCCTTCAGCAGGCAAGGGGAAATTATTTTAATTTGTTTTCTCAGGGTTAGATGCATAGCAGCACATCAGACGTAGCCGCATGATGATGGGAATTTCCCTCTCGTAAACTATCCACAATACAAATCTACCTACCTACATGAGAAAAACTTGCTTTCCCTTTCCTCTCATATTTCTTAATATATTACACGGCTACATCAAATGCCTTACCTACACAACAGTAGTAGAAGACATATACATAATTGTATAATGCATTTGAATTGGATACTTTAATTCTAAAGCAAAGTTTTACAAACACTATATTTCCTTCAAAAGAAATATTGAGAAAGGTAGCAAGACAGAGATATTTAACAGATCAGTTCTGTATATTGTGTATCATTATTATGTTATTAAGTAGGTTTTCAATTCAAACAGTTTTCTAATTTCTTCATGACTAAGTCGGTGGGTCGGTCAGAACACTTAGTTAAGTTACATTACATTGCATTGCATTGAATTGAAGGAATTGAAGTGAAAGACGAAACGTGGAATATTGAGGTTAATCTGTCTATACAGATTGTTTATTATTACCGATTTCCTTCTAATACAATCATTCATTCATTCATTCTGAGCTCCTTACCATGCCTCTCCTTGGCCTCCCATTCTTATTCCCACTGAATTCCATTGGATTATATTTTATACCTGTTATAAGCAAACTCTACTCTACTGTGTACATAAATTGCTAAGGTTGGGTCTTCATCGTCTCCACATAATATATCCCCATCCTAACATATTATATCCACACCACACCACACCAAACCAAACCTAACCACACACCACTACCTACTACTACCCTATATTTCTTTCTCCAACAAGCCATAGTATATACTACCCGATTTTTATAAGAGCTTAAATTTGGTAACTCCCAATCCATGTGAAATTTAAACACTTATAAAAATCAAGTAGTACCTACTACCTACCCATTGCTTGCACCTGTGTAGTTTCTAACTAGTAGATATATCAATAGCCTTCTTCTTCGTCTTCTTAAACATCTTAAACGCCTCACCCATAATATAGCCTTTTGCCTTCTTTCGATCCTCTTTTCGTCACTTAGTATTTAGTAAAACTACTTCTTCCTCCTCTACTCACTATATACAACGTACTCTTCTTATATTATTATTATTATACAAATACAATTCAACAACTCAACTCAACTCAACTCTACTGGTTTATACAGATATCCAGAGCAGATAGAAAAGAGTAGTAAAGAGTGTTCACAAGTTCATCTGTACCTATTCGTAGAGTACATGCAAGCAGGTAATTTCCAACCGCTTCATCCGCTCTGTAGAGAAGAAGAATGAAACTGCTCAATCGAATGAATCTTCAACTCAACTCAGTACGTATAGGCAAAGCTTTCGGGTAAGCAATTGCATATATACCTTGAATGAAGAGAAGAAGAACTAATACGCCAAGAAGTTTCTTCAGTGGTTTGGTTTGCTCTGACTGGTCTGTATCCTATCCTGTCGTATAAATGCATTATTTGTAGGTATGTAATGCAACAGAACAGAACAGAGATTGGTATGTGCAGCTGCATCAACGATAATATTATACCTACGAAAAGAAGTTGGAGTTTACAAGGACCTGCTTTACTTTGGTTTGGTTTTGGTCTCCTTTCGTTTAGTTTGGTTTAGTCAGCCTGTTCTCTCTCACACGTTTTCACAATTCTTAACTTAAACTCAAGGATTGAATTGAGTAGAAGAGTCGAGTCTTTTCTGATCCATTATATTGGTTAGCTTTGGTACTCGGCATTTGAATTGAATGCTGAATTGTTAGTGTTGGCATTGAATGTCCTCAAAATCGCCACAGACACACATAAAATCACGTTCGATGCTCAATTCAATGAGTTTAAAAGTAAGTTTATTTCCATCCATTCACTCCAGCCCATACAAAGTCAGGCAGTCCTATCCATTCCTATCTGCATTTCACTCATTCAGTCGGACGGAGTCTTACTGAAAGAAGTTGTTGCTCCTTCTTTAAACTCCCATTTGCTCTCTATTACGTGGGCTATTCACTACTGATATTTTCTTTCATTTTAACTCAATTGCTTCACTTCACTTTCTGTATTGAATTAGCCTACCTTTCCCTAGACTCGACTGGACTGGACTGGTCTGGCCTGGCCTGAAATCTTGAAGAAAGCCGAAAATACTCTGGAGATGAGATAAAGAAGGTATGTGTGTATAAGGTAAGTTTGTGTGAATGTAAATTGTAGGTAGGTAGCTAGTTATATGCCCCTTATTGCTTTATCTTGTTGTAAGAAGTACACTGTGCTAAACGTAGTATGTATTCATCTCTATAGAAGGTTAGTTCTATTGTAGTAGTAAAGTAAGCATGTAGAATTTGAGGCGGGTACAATTCATATAACTCAATGCCTACAGCTATAGCTAAAGCAGCAGAAAAAGCAAAGGAGAGTCTGTTTGCCATAATATATAAAAGATAATAAGGAAACACATGGGTTGAATGTAGTGTGAATTTCTTTCTCTCTCTCTCTCTCTACTGCCCTTATTACATACTGTGCTCTTCACAAACCAGACCATTGTATTCCTCTTATTAAATCTATTTTGTGTTCTGATTCTCACTGAAATTGTTAAAGGGAGATAACTTAAGAATACAAAGATTATATAAAGTAATATAGTAAATATTAGACATATGCTTTTTAGCCTTAAAGGTAAATATTAAGGAAACATTATTATCTTCTCTTGTAATACTGTATGGGTGTAGTATAGTATAATCTGTTGTGGAATTTCTCAGCATTCAATTCTCAAGGAAAAGAAGGATTGAGCTTCTTGAGTGAGTGGTGGAGCGGAGCGTAAATTTTTTCTTTTACCATCCTTTCATTCTAGTCCAGTCCCGTCCAGTCAGAGTGTCCAGCTAGTATCCAGACTCTACAGTATACAGCCAGTAGAAGTCTGAAAAACCCGTTTGTATATAGTATATCGGAATGTATGTATGTATGTATTCTTTATATATACCTATGCGTGTGTGTATATATATATATATATGACGATGAGTTCATAGTCTGTGGCCGAATTGCATATTTTCTCGCTGATTTGATTTAAGTTAACTTGACGTGATTGACTTTGACTGCGGACTGGATGGGATTGAATTGCAGAGTTCTGGATGGAATTCCCAGAAATTATCCTTCTCAATTCAATTTAAAGAAAATGATTGCGTGCCGGCCTTTGCCTTTTGCCTTTAACTTTGCTGTAGCATTTATTTCACGGTATCTGTTCTCACTATATTATATACGCATTCGTTTCGAATACCTACACATATTATAGAAGACATGGAATGATCGTATGGATCATTAATCTATCATGCTTGAATCCCGACTTTATGAGATGGGTTTGACTCCAGAGCTGCCATGCATGTATTCATATTATGCATTTGACTGTCTTCTATTGATTCCCATGCCTTGAATGACTTTAACTAGCTTGTGTGGCCTTTTGGCGTGTCAGCATTAAAGCCTCTCTTATAGATTAGATGTTCGCCGTATAAGGTGTACCTATACTAGTAAAGTAATAGATTATAAAGTAACGTAAAGTGAAGTAAAGCATTAAAGCAGAGCAACGCAAAGCAAAGTAAAGTAAAGTAAAGTAAAAATTATTTTGTCGTGTTATTTGATATGTTGGGCTGGAATCTAATGTAATGTAATAAACGTAATAATGAATGTGATGTAGGTAGAGGATGAAAAAAAGTTTCTAGCAATTGCACATCTGGTGTGATGATCTGCTGTGGTTAGGTTATACACAATATTCATGTCCATGCAAAGCTAAGTCAAGCAAAGCCAAGGAAAGGCAAGGCAAGGAAAAGAAAGATAATTTAATCTACTTTTTGCAAAGCATGCAATGAAATACTATGCAAGTTGTCAACATCCCAAAAGAACAGAATGATTGATGGGTTCTCTAAGTGTTTTTCAGGTAAAACGTGGGATTCATATTCTATCCTAGGGATTAGGGGTGTGTAACAGATTCCATGTCCGGATTCAGTGTTGTTGTATTATATTATATTATTGTGTATTGTAGTAGAATAGAAATAGTAATAGTATTATTTTGTTATGTTATGTATCAAGGTACTTACCTACCTACTTGTGTAAGTGTTAGCTCGCATCTCTCTGCTTCTGTATTTGTTAACCCGCAAAAGCAATGTAAAGATATTTTGTATTCATTTCATTTCTTGTGTACTGGCTCGGAAGTTCTTTGTAGAATTTATTTCCATTCTATTCTTTGGTTTCCTCAGTTTGGGTTGTTTGTAGTGTAACGTAAGCACAACTAAGCGGCTTGTTTCCTGGAAGTGCTGTGAAAATAAGTATTATGAATGATGATTGTTATTTGCTCTGAAGACGGCATAGAAATTTCTGAAAATTGGAATTATGTGTATTCAAAGCCTTAATAACAAATGAAGAAGAAGAAGAAGAGATGAGAAAAATTACAATTTTTTTCGTTACTAATGAGAGAGAGGCTTGGTACTCTTATGCTGTGTGTAGGTATATTTTATTGTAATTTTATTGTATTGCATTGTAATGTAGTATAATGTGTTGCAGTGTATTTGGTACACCCAAGTGGCTATTAAATTGATACAATTGCATTGCATTAGAAGGCATAAAGCGAAAAAGCGGAGTGTTTCCTTTGCAGAAGTAAATTAAGGATTTCATGAATAAAGAACTTTTTACGCCACGCCGCACCTTCACAGAGTTATAAATAAGTTGATAGAATTGAGAAAGAGAGAGGGAGAGATAGAGATAGAGAAAGAAAGAAATACGGATGAGATGATAAGCTTCCAGGAAATGATTCTCATTAAGTTTTTATTCATTTCATTTCATTGCATTGTAATGAAGAGAGAGACTTGACAATTTCCTTAATGATTCTTCTGTCTATGTATCTGTTTTCTGTGTAGTTTTATTCAGTTTTTAAGAAAGAGCCTCTGGTTACTTCGTGTGCAAACTTTATGAAAGGATGAATTGGCGGCGTTAATTGTCTAAGCTATTTATTTAATCTTCAAAGACTTTCAAGTTTGCAAGTTAAGTTAGTTCATCAACCAGCAGCACCATTTTATTTTCTCAAGTCAAGTCTTTTATTATAATTGTCTTCAAAGTTTGGGTTTATTTGAATTCAAGTATAAAGTTTGAATGTCCTCTATATAGATACCAATGGCTATGCATAGATAGGTATAGGTATACATACATATTTGGATACATACCTCAAGTACAATGGGAAAGAGCAATTAGTGTCATAAAACGTTGTGTTGACTTGCAATTGTTTAATTACTATTATTCCGCTGAGTGATCATCGATAATTACCTCCTGGGTTGTTGGTTGTTTGTTTCGCTTCTTATATTGCCGTATTACTTTGATCATTACTATAATATGCCGCTGCTTAGTAAGTGTATGTATGAATACTGAATACAGATGAAAGACAAGACAAGTCAAGTCAAGTCAATAGTTAGTCAGGAAAGGAAAGGAAGACACCATTCACACGCTTTCGCACAAGTAAAACAACGCCAAATAACGCTCAATTCATAATTAGGAAATTCTTAGTAGCGCAGTCTATCCTTTGTACAGATGCATAGGTATAGCATAGGTATAGATAGTATAGGTACATCAACTTTTACGGCTTTCCTACAACTTACTTTTTTTTGCGTGTAGCACAGATATTCAAAGAAGCGTCTGTAATTATAATAATATAAAACAATATATTATGTTCGTAGCACACTAAAATCTTGAATCTCTCCTTCAGTTCTGCTCGTGTATCTCGAGCGAGGAAATGCATTTTTTTCTTACTACGTCCTCAATTTACTCATTTAGTTACTTATTTACAGAAATATATTATTATTATTGCTAATGTATCAAGGAAATCATTACGTTCAGTTGTAGCCAGCTTGAATTTCTGAATGAATTTGAATTTGTAAAAGAGAAATACAATATACTTTACCGCTGTGATGTGATGAATTAATTAGATAGGAATAAGAATATTTGTATGATTATACCAGAATAATACAATGCAGAATAATGTATAAGGAGCAAAATAAAATGCAATGAAAGTCACCCCAAGGAGACAAGAATGCACTGAATCCTTTGCCAGTTTTAAAACAATTGACTCCACATCATTCGTTATTCTTTTTATTAACACATGAATAAAATTATAATAAACAAAAGAAATAACTACGCATAGAGAGCATTCTTGTGTGTTATATACTGCCTATATATACTAAGCCAACAGATTGTATTTTTATTAGTTTATTAGCCTGAACTGTGCTGTATTGGACTGAGCTGGGTTTTGTTTGGCGTGCCTTGATTTACATTTTGAATTTCACATGAGATGCTTGCTCACTTAAATAATATACTTATACTTACACTTACACCATACATTAAATTATAATAATACTTAAAATTCTGGTGAAAAACAGACTTGGAAGTATACCCAGAAACATAAAGTCCAAAGGTGCAAG
>JAAXYV010000768.1:0-11076 GCA_036851875.1 Novacerus sp. FZ-2019
CATTCGCATACATTCAGTCAGATATAGATAGAAAGAACAAGAAGTGTTGAGAAGATAACATAAACTACTTAACATCACGGCATCCGTCAGATTATAGTTAGTTAGTTATACTATGTTATATGTATAGATAGACTACTGACGTAACGTAATAATAACTTTGATGGTACTGTAATGTAGTGTACTGTACAAATAATGTAAGTGCAGTTTAATTTGCCTCTCTGCTTGCTGAAAAGACAGACAAGGGAAGAAAAAAATTATTTGATTTTATGGGAATCGAACAAAAAATTGTTTGGTGAATCCGGTTAATCTGCAAGTAAGTTTTTGTGTATATATTCACTTTTTACTTTTACTTTTACTCGCTCTTTTGAGTGGTGAATGCCGCTTTGAAGGTTTTAATACATATAATGTTGAATGTATATACATATGCATATATATCTTTTATTGTAACTTTGTTCATATGCGTTCTTGTGTATGAATAACGCATTTGCTCATGCTTTTGCTCTGCTATGTAACTACTTTCCTACGTTTAATTCACTCCGTGGTTGCTAAATTAGGTTAGATTGTTTTTGCACTAGGATTTTTTTAAGGACTTGATTTTGCAAAATTGGGTGAAAGGTCAAAGGGTTTATTTGAAATGATGTCTTAATAGGGAAACCATTGTTTCTTCTCACCAGTCATCATGCTGCGTTTCATAAGGGCACTAGACATAGGACTTTAAAATTCTCTTCAGCCCCAAGGCCTCAACTTAAGAGACTTAGTATTCTGTGAAGTAACGCACGTGTAATTAATTAACGAGCGTTAGTATCACTGTCGTTCTACTCGATCAAACCCAGGGGAGGGATCGTTAATCTTCACCAGTGTGTGTGCAGTAATGGTTTTGTTGTTACGTTTAGTACGTGAAAAATCACTTGTTTCATGTGGCCCCAAGTAATCTACAGACAGTGAGATAGAAGTATCAGCTTTATTTAAGGCTGTTATTTTCAGTAAACTATGTGCAAACAAAGTACTGAATAATTTCCCCAGGAAATATGAACTCAGTGGTGAAATTACATTCCATTACTGTAATATTCGATTAAATTCCGGTGAATTTAAGTTCAAATTCAGGACACTGAATAAGAAAAAGAATGAGGTGGTGAAATGTGAGATGTGATCAGTGAACAGGAACGAGCCGGGATCAGAATATTTCTAAGCCATAGATTAGTTAGTAGTATTAGAGACTGTATATCCAAAGCTCCGTTTTGATAAATGAGACAGCTTGCATAGCTTTTGCTTCTCATAAGTTTTAGCCCATAGCTAAGCTTGAATTTTTCTCTCAACTCTTAACTTGACTTGACTTGGATGACTTTTTATTGGCTGGCATTCTTAAAATATGCTGAGCCATTCATTTCAATCTTGAGTATGAATAATAATAAAAAAAATATATGAATATGCATTAGGCTTAGCATACCACAACATCAGTGCCACTGCCACATCCACATCCAGAGCCTAGTCACTGCCTGCCACACCACACAACACACTGCATCATTAGATTGCTTGCGGCTAGTATTCCTGCATAATTGCTTTTTGAAACTGAATGAAAGTGAATTTTTGAAGAATATTCGAAGGTCTCTTTATCTGTGTCTTTAATCTCTCTATTACATATAACATTGCATTGCATTGCAATGCAAGTGCATAGAGTAATAATCTCTCTGTAGGTCTGTAAAACTCAAACTCCTCTGGTCTCCATTATCTATTGAATCTAATCTTTATTATAACATAAGGTTGCTGGTATGCATTGGCATAGCCTACCATGGCATGGCATGACACTATAAAGTAAAGACCTTGCCGTAAGCCAATCCCAAGCCCAAATTCTAAAAAACCGAACCAAGCCAAAGTTGTAGGAAGAGACAATGAACTTTTCTACATCGTATACATAGCCTAGATTACATTTAGTATTACAAATACATACACACATACATACGTACGTGAGTAGTAACATTGAATTTACATTATACAACCTCAAATTGATGCATGGCAAATTTTCAACTAACTTAAATTAACTTGACACCAAGATTTGAACTAGGAATCAAAATCGATTAGATAGATCTTTGACTTGCCTTAAAACCTCTTTGATACTATGGTATGGTAGGAACTAAAGAAGGCAGAGGAGTTAGTGTAAATCTCAATGGCAATTGGTAATGACATACCGAAGTAAACTGACATTTGCAAAGTATGTATGGTTAAATCCTTGCAGGACAGGATTAATTTACTACTAGTCTGGGAGCAGATTCGCCTTCGCATTTTTGCCTACCCAACCCATTCACTCACATTCACATTTGCAAAAGATAACTTTCCTCTTCTATCTGTCTATGTATGTATGTATATAGCTATGTATGTATATATATATGTATGTATGTATATAGGTATGTATGTATGTATATATGGATGGGCTTGAACTCCATTTGCGTAGGCGTTGGTTTCCGTGGTATGCTCTGCTTTGCTATGCTACTAAGGCTGACATGAAGTCAACACTGCTTTCGTAATTTATACCTACCTACAAATATAACATATAAATACCACTGATTCTCTTATAATAGCATGTGTGTGTGGCTGTGTATAATATGCATACCTAAGGATTTAATTTCAGCCTGTAGCTTAAGTCAAGGCTCAATGTTTCTGCAATTGTTGATTCGGATTCTAACAAAAGATTGCTAAAATAAACGTTCTCAGAAGTATTCAATTTCAAGTTTACTAACAAAACAGAACTGATCATCTCTGCAACTCTCACTCTCCAGAGAAATGCAATATGCACAATAATCTAAGCTAACATTTACTGGAACTCTATTCTGAACAGATATAGTTAGGTGTATAGATAGATACCTATAGATACATACATAGATGGATAGGTAGATAGAAAGTTAGACACACAGACAGAAGGTCTCCTTTGGTAGAAACAATCTGTCTGTCTGTATTGAATACATCCCCATCCGCAACGAGGGAACCGTCAAAATGTCTGTAATCCAATACTGTGTGAATCTATTCTTCCGTCATAAATTCCTCAGTAGAATAAATACCTTACTTAGGTTCGTGTAGATACATAAACAATTTAAGCAAGGTTTCAGAAAGTTATTCCTGAATTCGATGGACTAAGTGAAATTGAGAATGCAGACTCTCGTCTGCGGTGTGGCCTATACCACTAGGAGATTTATTGACTTTTTGGCAAGTGATTGTAAATTTCATCCCATGGCCGAAAATAAACCCCTAAGTCAAAGTCAAATGATGACATGATGCAATTTAATTCACGTATGAATTGGAGGCAATACACATGTAGTAATAATATTAATACCTACAGTTGACAGTGAGTTAGCTTAGCTTAACTTAGCTTAGTGCACATTCTACATTTTACTACATTCGTGGGATATACTTAAATAATCAATCAACAAATTTTTCCCATTCCTTCAAGCTTTACCTAAGAGCATTCCTATTATATATCTTTTTATGCAAGAAATTCGAGATCTTTGTCTTTATGCTTTCACTTATTTTTTTTCTGCTTCTCAGACAAATATCCTATTGCTCTCTCTCTCTCTCTCTTTGACTGTCTGTCTATTGCATTTACTTTACTCTGTATGAAGAGGCATAGATGCAGTGAGCAGAGGAGAGTCCAGAAGAGTAGTCTATAGAAGGAGGAAAAGAAGAAACAGGGTGCTGCTTGCTAGTTGCCAGTGCAGTGCTCTCCTTCTCTGTCTTGCTGCGTTTAGCGAAGGAGAGAAAACAAGGGAATTACATGACATTCTGTTTTATCTGCATGTTTTATTGTAGCAGATTAAATTTTACGAGGATGGAAGGGAGAGACGCAATTGTTTTGACTGCATGTCGAAAATTTCGAGAGCTCCGAGCCTCATAAAGTACAACAACATGGAAGAATAAATAACTTAGTGCATGGTTTCTATTCAATTCACCTATAGCCTGCTTGCCTTGCCTTGCTTTGCCCCAGTCGTAGTAAATACTACATACACAATTTTCTCTATTCTTCTCTGTCCTACTCTTTCTTATCTGCATACAAATGCACTGCCCTTTTCTAAACAAACTTGCAAACAAATACTGGAGTTGACTAAAAAGTTGCAACTTTTTATGTATGTCTTATAGGAAGCTCAGAGGCTAAAGTGGAACTAGAGTCAAAGCTTAAATAAAGACAAAGCCAAAGGCAAATTTTGTCTCCAGCTCTGGAAGAAGACGGCTTAAGAAGGCAATTTGCAAAGAAAGAAAAGACCAGCAAGAGAGCAACGTCAACCTTTTTTCTTTCTCTCCAAGTTTACTATTTAACAGAGTTTTAGTTTAAAACACAACAACAATAACAACAACCCAAGTAAAGTCGAGACTAAATTCATCTCATCTCAACTCATCTCAACTCATCTCAACTCAACTCAACTCTCAAGACTATATGTGTAAAGCAAGCAAGTAAAGACAAAGAAAAACAAGAACCCAGCTTGGGGTTTCTTTCTTTCGATTGAATTGACTTGGTGGTTTTGCAAACAATTCACAGTAATAGGTCTCCATACATTGTATTACATTTATACGGACATTTCAATGTGTGTCAGCACATAATAAACAAAGCACGGGACATAAATAGTCAAATTTGCAAGTCGTCCTCGTCTCTCTCTCTCTATACACAGCTGAATTGAAATCAACTGTTTCTGTAGTGAAGTCACGTCAGCTCGTAGCTCGCAAGTACTCTAATCCAATAGCACAATACCGCAGCGCACAAGTCAAACCCAGTCAAGTCAAGTCAAGTCAATTGAATTCATTTGAATTCTATACTCAACTTACTTTAGCTCATCTCAACAGAACTTACCTCTGGGATCAAAATTCGCAAAGTGTAAATTTGCTTGTAAGTGTGAGTGTAAACGTGAATGAATTCGCGTGGGTGAATTATTCCATCCAATCTCCCTCGAGTATATAGCTACAATATATTTCAGTCTAGTGCGGGGTGAATACAGTGCACATATATAAAATATCTATCTACATACCTACCTTCTTACTTAGCAAAACTTTTTTGCACTTGTCCAAGCATTTGTCTCTCTCCACTTTAGTTTACATTTAGTGAGTTTGTCCCTGTCGTTTTTATTTTCATGTCTTAATTCTGCCGCTCTCTATCTCAACCATTTAGCAGTTGTGACTCACTCGATTAGTTTATTTTTCATTCCCCATTTGCCATTTGGCATCAGAACCACCACTTAATTTCATTTCAATTTATTTCATTTTATTCCTTTACTTACGTTCCTTGACAGTACATGACAAGAAAACAAGACATTACACTTGATTATATTCCATTACATTACTACGTACGTGCGCCCTAAACTTAAACTATCCCGTGCGGTGTACAGCAGTTGTCTTATGCACTTGAGAGTTAGTTAGTTAGTTAGTTGGCTTGACATAGTGCAATTTTTCCGCCACTTACATTCACTCCACTCCACTTCACTCTACTACTCGGCGTCAATACACTGTATTAAGTGCGTGCCCTAGTGCAATTGTCACTTTGGTGAAAATCATTTTAGCCCACTATTTAAAGACTAGACGTGCCAGGAGTTAGTTATCTGGGAATAAGGCAAGGCAACATAAAACAAGAGAGAAACAGCGTGAATCGTGCAGTGAACAGAACAGAACACTAAACACCAGGCTTTGCCTCTGTGCATTTATTTACTCATGAACATAACATACCTACCTACATGTACAATACATGGTATTTATAAGGCTATACTCACACAGTTGAGTTCTGATCACAATATATAGAGAGCAAGTTGTAGAAGAAACACTACGGAAAGAACGGAGGACGGAACGTATAAATAAACAGAAAAAGACAAGACAATATACACTGTAGTAGGTAGGTAGTGATAGAAGTATCTTAAACTCGTGAAGTATAAATTGCAACGGGTCAGTTGATTATTGTAAGATTATTGCTTTGGTTTGCTTTGGCAGAGTTGGAGTAGTGGTGCAACGCCTACACAAAGAAACTCAACGCATGAAAGTAAAGAGTTTTGACGAACAAGAAAAGAACGGAAGAACAATAATTAATGCAAATAAACGTCATAAAGTCAATAACCAGGGTGTTGAGCCACAGCCACAGACAACAGTCACGGGAGTGTAATTGCAATCATTATACATTCATGTAGCGAGCAGTGAGTGTGTGCCTCTATAGTGTTGCTTGATGTTGATGTGATTGTGCATAGCCAGAGAGAATTAAAAATAGCCGACCGAGAGGCAACCAGGCAAGGAAACATAATTTGTTCGAGTTTGAATCTGTCTGTACAAGTCAGACTTTACTACTACTACTACTACTACTACTACTACTACTACTATTGCTACAACACACAGACAAATACAATAACACTACACAGCAACGGCATATGCACAACAGGGAACTAACTTAACTTAACTTAGCTTAACTTAACTGAGTGAGTGAGTGAAAAAGTGACATTGACTCAACTCAACAAAGTTCAGTTTAGTTCACAGTTCAGACGAACAGAAAGAAAGACTGAGACGGATTTATGAAATCATTTTAAATTTCTAAGAAGCAAAGGAATAAATTGAAACGAGTCTGCACTGCAGTCTGGTTTTGTATTTGTCGGGAATCATTAAGACTCTACATAGACACACTACATTTATCCACACAGAGACACAGTGTGACTGTACTCAACTGAACTGAAATCAACTCAACTGAATTGAATTGAATTGAACTGAACTGAAGAGTGAAAGAGTTTCTTTAGAATTTAAATCCAACTATAATCCAATTCAGTCTGTAAGAGTGAAGTTGTATTCCAATCAACCATTCATTCATTAAATCCAGGCAGTTCATTAAGTTCAGTGGAATCTTAAGGAAAAAATATATAAAGAACAGTTTTTAAACAGAATTTGATTTGATTTTCTGATCGAAAATGAATAATAGAAGACGTCGAATGAGTTCCATGCTTGTGACGTTGACCACAGCCACTGCCATTGTGGTTCATCTTTTCTGCCCTCTTTCCAGTGCTTACTCGGAGTTGAATCAAATTCCTTCTAAAAGGTCAGAGCCTTTGCACCGATTTAAGAGCTTGGATCGAGTTCTCAACCGACTTGATGGAGGCATTTCTCCAGCTCCTGCTAACACTAAGGTGAGAACTTGCAAACACTCTACCATCCGATTTACTTTCATTACCTATACAAATCTATAACACAAACAGCAACCTATAGCATAGGCATAGCGTATAACCATAAAAAATACATAAGGTAAGGTGAGGTAAGACAAGACTTAGAACGAATTAGATTTTATGTTATGTCATGTCATGCTGCCATAAAATGCCCTTGTGTTCTATTCCATTGTGTTCCATTGTGGTCTTAGTTTTGCGTTTCATTCCTCTCCAGTAAAGTTTCTGTAGGTGCAGCACAGTACTTTTCAACTGTAAAAGATTTCTTGATTTCACTTACATTATGCAAGTATTTGATTTTCATGATCAATAAAGAAAGGATATAAGAATGAATAATAATTTATTGTGTTGACAATCCTACTGAAATTTTGTATAATATATTATTTACCTATAGGTATATCAATCAGTGCGTTTTGGTTTGTTTCTTAGTTGTGTGATTGAGATTGTAGCGAAAAATTTAGGTACTTAGTTTACATACTAAAAATGTTTAGCTACAGATGTGTGTAGGAGTCCATCCTGTCGTACGTAAGCAGTTAATGCATAACCCATTAGTTTTCATGCTGCCATATGCTATGCTATGCTATGCCATAGAAGCGAAAAGTTACACTTGTGGCACATAAACAATAACAAAGAGATTTTGCACACAGACACACAGTCTTGATTTGATTTGACTCGACTTGACTGAAGTCAAGACGCAAGCCTGAACTTAAGCTCAGTGCGTGATGACGGTGACTATATATTGTTGAAGTACGTTTGTTTTCATTTACTTTGTTTGACTTGTGTTGTGTCGGGTTGTGTGTGATGGCTTTGTGAGTGTGAGGTCGTATACAAATTACAGATATATGCCGCCGTCTTTTTCCATCATCCATCTGTGTCTTGAGTCTTGCCTCCTCTTCAGTTCTGGAAACACAGACAAGGCAAGGAAATTTGTGTGCATTGTATGTTGTATATGTATGGAAAATTTAATCTTTACTAACAAAACAACACAGTACTACAAGACAAGACAAGACAGACAAGACTGAATTTAATGTTGATGTTAAAGGACTTTATAGGAGTGGGGTGACTGTTCTGGAATGCCTAAACTTTTGCAAGTGTATTTTTTTTTTGTTTTTTTTTTGCTCGGTGGATTCATCAGAATCGTCATAATAATGTATTTTTCTTTACACACTTGTATTTGTGGCTTTTGTACTTTTATCACTTTGTTGTACTGAAATAATAAGTAAGCGTGAACAAGTGTTAGGGAATTTGTGGAGGATGAGACTCTACAAATGAAATGCTGTGTAAATGAAAGGAAAACAAAATCCCTTTTGCGCTAAGTAATGCAAAGTTGTATTTGCATAGAAAATAAAAGCGTTGTTATGCACGCATTTACTTATGAACTTGTTTGTCTTTGATGCAATGGCAAGGCAATTTGAGACAATAAGGTATAAGGCAATAGTGTAACGTAACCTATGGAAAAAAACTTAGACTATTATATATTCATTCATAGGCATGGACAGCTTGGGAAAGAATCACGAGGTTGATCAATGCGAGTGAGATAGAATATGCTGCGAGGACGAACGTATTAAGTCGGTGTAGACCTTGCCGTATACCCTGAGTAAAAATCGAAAGAAAATAACATAGTGTAATTCTGTCGTAATTATTGATTTAGAAAAATTTCAGCTACTACTAATTTTGAAAATTATACAATATAAATACATATATAAACGTATAGTCAGACTACCTTACCAAAATAAGAAATCTACCTAACTGCCGTATAGCCAAGAACCATAATAGAGCAAACACGAGCTATGCCTATATCCTGCCAGCCTGGAATAGGCATAGCTCGTGCGTACTGTACCTATTAATCTGCTGCGTCAACTTCTGATTTCGGTAAGATAATCTGACTATACTGTATAATACAGTGACTACAACGGCATACTAACATAATATATAGGCATATGACGCTATTGTACTCTACAGTCCATAACTCCGTGATTCTATAGTAGTGGGTTTATAGCGTTGGAATCATACAGCCATCAGCAGCTATGCTATGCCTATAAGAAGTTGTAGAAAGTATTGTACTGTTCCTCAATTGATGGGACAGAGGAGAAGTACAGTGATTTTTACGTCTTGTTGTTGGCACAGCTGCAGCTGCTGCTCCCACTACTATAGAATCTCGGAGTTATTGGTTTGAAAGTATAGTATATAAGCATAGCTCGTGCTCGCAATATAGTTCCTGGGATATATCAACCATCACATGTACAATTTTCACACATGTAAGAATTGTACAGTGTACAGTACATACAACATAGGTATACAGCTTAGCGCAGAGTAAATATATTTCTTGTGTTATTTAAAATACATGACGTAAGTTTGAATTTAAATTTCTGCAGTGAAATTTGAATATAATTCATATTTCGTACTTCACGCAGTTGATTTAGTAAGGGAAAGAAAATTTCGCATTATAACCTCATTATCGTTGGCATCATATGAAAACATTGGTTTGCCAAGAAAGTCTCGAAACCATAGCGAAGCAAACTTGAACTAAAATAAAGAGCAGCAAGTCACATCATAAACTCTATCTTACAATCAGTTCCGTAAGCAAATATTATTATGAGCACACAGTCACAGTCAGCCAGTCAGCCATATGATATAAATGGAGGAATATATTAAGAAGAAATAAATAAATAAGGAATCTAGGAGGTCATGGAGTCATTGTCATTATAAATCACTCTTACTTCCATTCCAGACTTCCAGAGGGATTTCAGATGAGTTGATGTTGATGAGTCCATTTCTCTCGCTCTATTAGGCTAGTATACATATAAATTCTTATTAAGCCATATTCCTTCAGTGCAGTAGTGGCTGGCGTTTGCAATTACTTTTACTATATATGCTATAATCACAGGGTGTAATGTAATGGAATGGAATTTAATGTAAATGCAAATGTGCTTAGAAAAGTGTCCGTGAATTTAATATCTATGGGAATAAGCAGTATTTATTTTGTATTTTAGTTTCATTTATGTATGGTTGACTGAACTGAATTACTTCAGCAAAGCACAGAGCACAGCAGTGTACACAGACTAGGCTAGAATACTGATGTACTTATTTTCTGTTGAACTTGTGTTGTATCTCCTGCACTGGTGGTCTGGTATGGGGTTTCTCTATAATAGTTGCGAATGTTGCGATTTGCAATACTTTATGTTGTGACTATAGGATTTCCCTTATGGCATATTAAATATATGAACTTATTTCCACATGAAACCCCTTGATGAAAATGAAATGAAATCACGATGAGCTTAAGTGGTGGAATAAGATTTGTCATTTGGCCAAAGCAAAAGTAGATGTCAAGTTAGATGTCAAGTTAAGAGAGTCAAATTGTATCATCATTGCTCCATTTACATATATTTTGCCTTTAAATAAAACTTAGTTTGGGTTGGGCTCTCACTGCGACTTTTGAGTGTTGAATTATCAAAGATATCCGGCAGTGAGAATGAACTGACCTGCCCTTTTCTACTGTACTGTACTGTACTTTACTGCCATTGTCATCCAACTATATTGTCCATCTGTATAAACATTGTTCGTTCATATTCAGTCACATTCCCCTTGTATTTTGTATGAAGAAAGAAACCAATGGAAATGTAAATTTTACTCTCAGACAATAACTCAAGCATTTTTCTACGAATATGGCTAGAAATTTCTATTCTATTTGACTTGACGACTTGCTGTGATGGTTGAGTGAGACTACCTGCTTACTTGGCGAGAATAAAGAGAAGTTGAAGAAGAGACGTTTTCGGTAGTCTTAACTCTTTAAGTCTGTCATAGACTACTTTATTTTACTTACTTCACTTCACTTTAATTATCTTCATTGTATAGAATAGCGCACCTTCTATAGCGAATAATGGCGTGTTACAAATATCATTATTCAGCTTAACCT
>JAAXYV010000769.1:0-11074 GCA_036851875.1 Novacerus sp. FZ-2019
CGGGAATTTCGGTGATATTCTTCAGTTAGTTATAGTGGAGCTAATCTACAAAGTAAGACCACGATCTGGAAATACAGTCTTTATTTTTAAAGAGAGTCTGTCATTTATGGTTTTTATTTTTCGTTGAAGGTGTGCCATCATAATCCTACAGAGCGAACAAAATTTATTCGATGTATTTACAATCTGCTAAATTCCAATAGTTCTGCGGTTCGATATGAAGCTGCTGGTACTTTGGTGACTTTATCCACAGCTCCTTCAGCTGTTAAAGTATGACTTCAATTCAATTTTGATTCAATACATTGTTGAAATGGATTGATTTATTTTGATTTTAAAATAACAGGCGGCTGCAACATGCTACATAGAACTGATCATCAAAGAAAGTGACAATAATGTGAAGCTCATCGTTTTAGAACGATTGGCTTTATTGAAAGAAGTGTCAGCCAACGAGAAAGTAATGGAAGATTTAGTAATGGACATACTGCGTATACTGGCTGCTCCTGATTTGGAGGTACGGCGTAAAACTCTCAACTTGGCCCTTGAATTGCTTACATCGCGGCACGTAACCGAAGCCGTTCTTTTCCTCAGGAAAGAAGTTGGTCGTACTCACAATTCAGTTGAGCACGATGAAACAGGGAAGTACAGGCAACTACTTGTTCGCACTCTTCATCAATGCTGTGTTAAGGTAAGATTATATTGTATTGAAAATGCGTTGGAAATATACTTCCATATTTCCGTTTATTTGTATTCTACTTGAAAGTTATTTTTTGTCAGTTTCCCGATGTAGCAACGAGCATCATTCCTGTGTTGGCTGAATTTTTATCCGATACCAATGAGTTGGCTGCTTCAGATGTACTACTGTTTATGAGAGAAGCTGTCCAAAAGTTCCCTTCTCTGACGAACATTATCACGGAGAAATTATTAGAGATATTCCCGCAGATAAAGTCTTCTAAAATAATACGGTCGACTATTTGGATTCTTGGAGAATTTGCCCTTTCTAAAGAAGATATAGAAACGGTTTTGATGCAAATCCAATCTTGCCTTGGAGAGGTAAACCCCTGTACAGTTGACGTTCTTAATACGTACATTTAGTCAGGGTTCTTTTATGTATTTTGTTGATTTGTATAATTCATGGTACTACAACTCATGAACAGTTGCCTTTGGTTGAGTCTGAACTAAAGAAGGCGGCTGGTGCTGATATTGAAGAAGACAAGGAAAATTCAGTTCCCAAAGCTATTGCAGAGAAAAGTCAGGGATCACGTCTTGTCACTTCTGATGGCACTTATGCAACCCAGTCTGCCTTTTCAATGCAACAGACAAAAGCTAAAGTAAGATTTGGGAAGTCATTGAATTTTAATCATTTTCTATACAATTTTGTTACTTCTATTCATTGATTTTAGATTGACGATATTCCCTCTCTGCGCAAGCTTCTATTGGAAGGAGATTTTTTCATCGGTGCTGCATTATGTGCATCATTGACCAAAATGATTAGGCGTCTGTGCCTGCAAAATGGTCCTCAATCGGCTTCAGAAAAACATCGAATTGTTGCAGAAGCAATGTTTATTATGTCCTCCATCCTTCGGTTGGGAACATCAGGTAAAATACATTGGGCTCTGGGAGGAAACTATTGAGTTCAATACCCTTTTTTCAGCGTAACAGTGATTTTAATTGTACTACACAGGGTTACCAGCAAAAGCTATCACTGCGGACGACATTGATCGTATCACTTTGTGCCTGAGAGTTCTAGCTGATCAAAATGAGAAATTATCTACTGTCTTTACCAAAGATTGTCGATTAGCACTGGCTCACATGTTGAATGAGCAAGCCGAGTTTGAAGCTGCACATTCCAAAGCGAAGAAAAAAAAGAATATTACTGTTCAAGCAGATGACCCAATTTCCTTCCTTCAATTGATATCAAGGAATGACATGGTTAACGGTGATGACGTATTTGAAGTCAGTCTGAGTCAAGCTGTTGGATTCAACTCGAAGAAAGATGATTCTGATGTAAGTTGACTTACAAAATATTTGTATCTATTTATGTAATCATGGAAGGTATTAATTAATGAATAATACAAAATAGTTCTCATCATCTAAGTTGAGTAAAGTATCACAACTGACTGGATTTTCTGATCCAGTCTACGCGGAGGCATACATTAATGTGAACCAGTTTGACATTGTTTTGGATGTCCTGTTGGTGAACCAAACCAGTGAGTTTACCAACTTGTCTATCTTCGTTCTTCCTCAATTTTGTCAAGTTGATTGATTTTGTATTCTTGTGTTTGCGCAGATGATACTTTACAAAACTGTACTCTCGAATTGGCTACTCTAGGAGATTTAAAATTAGTTGAACGACCTCAACCCATTGTTTTGGGTCCTCAAGATTTTACTAACATTCGTGCTAGTATAAAAGTTGCCTCAACTGAAAATGGTGTCATTTTTGGAAATATTGGTGTGTATTATAATTTTGACGTTATCAGGAATTTTTAAATTGTACACAATGACAAATACAGGTACAATGATGATTCGTTTTTTTTTAAACTAGTGTATGATGTTAGTGGTGCTGCTTCTGATCGGAATGTTGTGGTAAT
The DNA here is from genome assembly GCA_036851875.1 of Novacerus sp. FZ-2019. Lineage (NCBI taxonomy): Eukaryota > Metazoa > Arthropoda > Collembola > Entomobryomorpha > Tomoceridae > Novacerus > Novacerus sp. FZ-2019. The sequence continues at coordinate 2,586 of JAAXYV010000769.1, forward strand.
GAGTGATATTCATATTGACATTATGGACTACATTCTGCCTGCCACGTGTACTGATGCTGAATTCCGGTCTATGTGGGCTGAATTTGAATGGGAAAACAAGGTATTTAACTCATTTTGTATGAAGTAGAGTCTGAATTGCTTACGTAAACGGAGTGAATGTGTGGACGAATAATCGGAAATGTCCGATATTCCGAAACAGTCGATTTCTTATTCGAATCGTAAAAATTCTTCCGAAGGGTATCGCTTTGTCGGATAAACCCTAATATCGGATAACTGCAGATCGGGTAATCCCGACTCTGCGTGTATTTGGCTTCGTTCATATGTGCTAACTATTATTATGTATTCATTGGGTTGAACTTATATAAATTTAGGTGGGCGTTAACGCCGGAATAACTGACCTTCACCAGTATTTGCAGCATCTGATCAAGTCTACTAATATGCAGTGCCTCACCCCAGAAAAGGTGCAATTGATTTACTTACAACTTACTAATTTATCATAGTTATTGTACCTACAAAAGAACATATTATGTAAGTTATATGTACTGTGACCATTTGCCAGCCTCTGTAGCTGCTTTTTGCGGCCTCAAGTTTTTTATTCTTCAAAACATTGATTGCTCACAATTTTGCACTGTAGTTATGTGCTAACTTGTTTGGATGTCTAGATGTTTATTTGCATATTTATTGTTTGAGGACTATGTACGTAGTACTTACGTTATTTAGATTAAGTTACGTTATTTATTCACCTCAAACATTTTGTGACTCATACAATTAAATGGTGGGGTCATGTAGTTGATAATGCAATGTTCTCTGTAGTTCCGTGTCATGTCAGGCACTGCAATTTTGCAGGTATACCTGTATGTTATGTGGAACTTATTTTTGGTAATAGTCAGTCAGGAATCAGAGTGTTGAATGCAGCCGATTTTCTTGTATCCAGCTGTGAATCATGTGCATCTACATATAGTCGAAACTAGGAAGGTAATCTACATTCCACGGATTATCCCAGTGTCACACAGTTGATATCAGCTGATTGTAGCCGATCTGATTTATCTTTAGGTGTGAGTACCCAGTTTTGTTTGACATACCTAGTTTAGTTATTTTTTCCACGATTCACAATTAGAAAGAACGTATTTGATTCTATAATTACATCCATGGAATATAAAATTTTCTGTATTTCGATAAAAATAAAAATTGAAGCCGTACTGTAATTAAATCGACAGCCACATCCATGGGATCGGCTTAGGGATGGAATCTCGACAGTTTGTAACCTCGATTATGTCGAGATATCGAGGGATTTTTGAATCTCCGATCTCGAAATTTGGAATCTTCAGTTTCTGCGAGATTCAATCTCGCAATCTTGAGGCACAATCTCGAAAATTTCGAGATTTAATGCAACATAATGCAACGTTATCCCAACCCACTCGGTTCCTACTTACAACTTGAAACCCATTCTTGACTCGACATCCGAATTTTTTTCTTTTTTTATATTTTCTTCTTTATCTTTATGTTAGTTTCCTTTTCTAGCCGGATTTTATTCAAAGGATATAATCTTAGAGTCTATAATAATTTCGTCAGTTAGAGCCTTATTAATTGTTTTAGTCTTTTTATGTTGTTCTTTTACGGATTTTTATTCTTTTCGTCTAATCTATTATCTCTTTCTTAAAAATTTAAATTCAATCTCGAAATGACAAGATCTCGGATATCTAGAAAATATGACAATCTCGAGAATCTTGAAGTTCTGAATCTCGCACCTTGATTCCATCCCTAGACCGGCTACAATAGTCTGTATTCAGTTGAGTGTAGAGCAAATGTAGCCAAAAGCGCAATTTTCAGTTGTATGCAACCGAATAGCATAGATCTACAGAAAACACGCAGAAGAAAATCGACTGCATTCAATCCTCGAATTTGTGACTGACAGGCATATTATGTATTATTACATTTACATACTCACCACATTCACATTCATAAATGCATGGAGGAATGTATGTAAAGATAGAAGTTGGGTGGATTTATGTGCAAATTGTTATTGTTGATCCCAAAATGTAGTATATCACTGGGAGCTATGCCATGAGGAATATCCAGGATTCTAAAAAAGTAAAGTTGACGATGACATTTTAATTAAGTTCAGTTTTCTCTAACATTTCTTATATGCGTTGGTTTGTTGTTTCTGCGGGTGCTCTTTTCTGTAATCTTGTTTTAAATAACCTGACTAATTGTAAATTTTTCATTCCTACTTCTACTACTGAACTTCTACTTGCAACTTAGTATGTCTCTGAGCTATTTGTATGGTTTGTTGATTCTGCGGGTGCTCTTTTCTGTAATCTTGTTTTAAATAACCTGACTAATTGTAAATTTTTCATTTCTACTTCTACTACTGAACTTCTACTTGCAACTTAGTATGTCTCTGAGCTATTTGTCTGTAACTTTATTTCAACCAGTATATTAACCCAAAGATAGCTTATTTCCCCTGTCAATTAATTTTTCCTTAATTTGATTTTTATTAGACTTTGTTTTGTCTTCAGTCATTACACACCAAGCAATTTGGAAAACTTAGAGAGTATTTTGTACATGCTGTTGTTTTTCTTGAATGATTTATTTGAGCAAACGCGTCTATGATTTGCTAGCTAGTATTTTGAACAGCGTCATTTTTTTATTCCTACCTCTTCACCTAATAATGAATGATTCCACTGGATTTATTGACTGATTTTGTTGTGATAATGTAATGTAAAAACAATGGCAATAATTACTTGTGGGGGATCTTTAGGCGTTGATTGGAGACTGTGGTTTCATGGCAGCCACATTGTACGCCAAGTCTATCTTTGGAGAAGATGCTTTGGCCAATCTAAGTATTGAAAAACTCATTGACAATCCATTAGCTCCGGTCACAGGGCACATCCGGATTCGGGCTAAAAGTCAGGTATGTCACTAACTACATTTAGATTATTGTAGGTTCAATTCAGTCTCTGAAATTGAACTAAAGAAATATATTTATATATTTTTTTTTGGTTCTATCTCAAAACACCTCCGTTCAATAAGACCTCCGTCAGTAACCCCTCGGTAAATAACACCTCCTACCCATTGTAATACCAATACGATACAGTATACAAGAAGTCGTCTGTAACAACATCATTGGCTCTGAACTGTTAATCCGTTCCCGCCTGGCCTGTGTAAACGGCGTATGGACCAGCCATGGCATGGTGTCTTTCCGAACAATAACTTACAAATGAATTGACAGATCTTTACTAAACTTGGTGCACTCATTTACAAAGTCACAAGAAACGTGAAGTTCGAAGGTGGGTATCAATAGTATTGTAAATGGGTAAGGAGGTATTATTTACGGAGGTGCTACTGCCAGGAGGTGTTATTGGCCCAGGGAGGTCTTATTGACCGGAAGTGTTATTGCCCGAGGTGTTTTGTCGTGCTACCATCCTTTTATGTAATGGAAATGAATTGCAAAACTACGCATTCGCAATCTCTGTATTATTAGATTGAGTCAGTGCAACAAATATTAATTATATTTTGCCCAAGCTTTACTTGCAGAGATACTGATTGACTGTTTCTCGTAGGATGGAAGTCCATCGGTATCTACATATAATTATTCATGCCTATAGAAAACTTGAAAGTTCCGTTTGTACTGGAATCTGCTTTGCAGTTCATTTCTTTAGCTGTCAAAACTCTAGTGTATTAGTACCATTGATTATAAAGTTATATTTTTATTGTCGGTATATAATGTTTTTTTCATCTTTCGGTGTACAATTATATAACAGTGAATACTTAGTGGTTGTGATGTATATTATGCTTAATATAATGGAAACTTGTAATTTTGTTTAAGGGTATGGCTTTAAGTTTGGGTGACAAAATAAATCTATCACAGAAGAGAGTAACGGCAGCACCCACATCCACTTCTGCCACTGCCACGGCTATAAAAGTTTCTGCCTCCGCCAGTACTAATGTGGATTAAACCTAACAAGGAAGTAGCGGAATAGAGTTGTAGAATGCTTCCTATTTTAGAATACATCCGATTGCAAACTTTTTTTTAAAAAAATTCTGTTGAGTTAGAGATTGCTTTATAGCATATTGGCAATCAGCCCCTCGAAGTGCAAGAGTAGATTTTGGTAGAAATTTTTTTTAGACTTTACCTATCCTAAAGGACACGCCCCACATACTCTAGTGCAAAGACCATCTGTGACACTTGTTCAAAATTGGCTGAGAGATAGAACTTAACCTCCTTAACAATCTCAGATTTGCCTTTATATACCCTATATGAATACATTAATCTATATCATTCTTTAATTTTGAATCTACAACCCTATTATCTGACTCCATTCCTGCTCAATTATACCCCGTTAAATTTCATGATTTGCATATTCCGTAGAGGTTAAACAATAAGATGGATATATTTGAAGGTGAATCAAAGAATGATTAGGCGGTACCTCTGTACCTGTTCTTGGGCAAATGCTACAGACGGCAATAATAGAGTACTTTGATGGGCGTGTCTTTTGAATTCTTTGGGAACTTTCCACAAACTCAAACATTGAAATACCAGTGCTACAATTCTAAACCAACCATGATCATCAACATTGTTTTATCACATCTTTTCAAATTATGTTAATAGTTAAGAAGAAGGGACATAGGTTTTTTTCAAATTTAGAATTCTTTCCTATTCATCCGTAAAGGAAAGATTCAAGTTTGTTGAATTGAAAATATTTAAATGTGAGGTCATTGGAAATGTAATGCATATAGAGAGTAAAGTTGAATAAAAAAGCAATGTTGGAATTGATTATTATAAAGAAACGATTTGGTGTAGTATTTTATTTGCATAACTGCAGAAAGCATCTAGACCTGTAGGAAATATTTCGAAAAGTAATATAGAGGGTGACTGGTGTTTATTGACCAGAAACTTTTCATCGTTGCTCCTCCCCCGGTAGACTAATTATTTGAATGTTGGCGTGCTTAGTATCAGGTATTATGCAGAAATTTTTATTTAGTTAAAATAGTAACAAGATGCCCAAGGAGCTTGAGTTCGAAGTTGAAAGTCGAGTTTCTGAGTCTTCCAGCCAACGTACGTGAACAAGAAAACTCCGGAACCATGAATTTTCAAGTCTACCGTGTGCAATATCATCAGCTCTGTTGTAAACCTTAGAAATCATAAACAAGTTGGTCTGAATTCCCCAAAAATTCTTCAGAAACAACAATACGTACGGTTCGGTCGAAAAGTTTTATTCTCAAAATTGACTTGTTAACCGATAAAGAGAACCATTTGAGCCAACACTAAACTGCGAGATGGCTCAATGTGTTTGAGCACACTGTGGAGACACTTCATGAAGATTTGAATAAAAAAATAAAGAAGAAATCTCTCGTTCACCCCCTTAAATAGTCTAACATTTCAAAATCGAAAGACCAACTGTACAAAGCTATATGAAGGTCACATTTCTGGTCAAAAGTTGGAATTTGTGGTCACAATCGACGAAACAGTCCTCTATCTTCAAAATTGTGGAGAGGTGAGACGATTATATTACACCAACCCTACAAAACTGGACCCCGAATTCGTTGCATAGAAGAAAGAAAAGTTTGCTGAGAAGTTCATGATTGTTGGTGCAATAACTGACCGTGGGGCAGTTCCATTGATTAAATTGATAGAAAAAGTCAAGATTAACTCTGAGTACTACATTGAACATGTTTTGAAACCGTTATTTGAAAATTCTATGACTTCATTCTACCCTGGAGAATTGGACAAAGTTTTTCTCCATCACGACACGGCTCCGTCACGTATTTTGGAGAAAACCATCGCCTACTCTGCGAACTTGAAGGCTAGACTCGGGATTACTATTATTTCAAAATCTAAAATATTTGTCAAAAGTCCCGACAGAAGCCTTATGAATTTTTTGGATTCCGTTATTTGAAACAGAAACTTCATTTACGAAGAGAAAAAACCATAATTGGGGTTTGGAAACTCTTACAAGAGGAGTGGAACGAAATTTCTCATGAAATGGTGAAAAATGTGTAGAAATTATGGAAACATCGATTGTTGTTAGTTAAAGAAGTTCAACGACATCACATTGAGAACACAAAAAAATTCACCACAGAAAACTTAACCTGTAGAATGTTTTATATTTGGCCAAATATATAACAGTCACCCTTTGTATAACCCTATCGAATTGTCTACAGGATATTCCATGATACAAGAAAAATAATACCTACAAAAATAGGAATCATTTGATGTTGAACCTATTTCTATTTGCAGAATATATTTTTGCTTGGTAGACACCAAGAGACTTGAAAACTAAAGTTGACTGGTAGTGTGCATATGTTTCCATATTAACGCTTTGACAGTTTATACTTATATTAAGCCAAAGTGATAGTTTCATCAGTCTTTTACGTATTTAAAGATATGGTCAAATTACCCCTGCATTTATGAAATTACCCTCTAAGAGATTATTCGAATATTCTCTTGAAACCAGTGTACAACATGTTAGTTACAGTAACTCCTCTCCCAACTATGATTAAAAACGATAATAATGACTTTTGATTAAGCAATACCATTAAGAATTTTAGTACTGAATATCATAAAGCATTCTCTGTACTACTTAAATCAATTTTGAAATGTTTCCTGTCTTAAGATTCTTGGTTCTTTGGTTACTTGTCTCTTCATTGAAAGTTTTTTCGTGAAGTAGTTGTTTTATACTATAGGAAGCGAAAGTAGCAAACGAATGTGTTATTGAAATTAAATAAGTGATGGACAATTTCATAGATCAGGTTAGGTTTGATTGCACTATATGCATTATATTGGAAGGTAGAGCAATAAGACAATAAATGTGGGTACTTTTTATACTGCATGCAGTTCCTACCAAAAAACCTTAGGCGCATGTTGTCCCAACCAGAAAACTTTGTGCGAATGCGGTTTTAACAAAAAATAAGTTCACGAAAAAAACTTTCGACGAATACACCGGCCACCGATATCTTCACAATCGCTTTCTAATAAATCAGTAATCCATCTCAGAATGGATCAGAAAGCAACATACCCCTATAAATTGTGACCAAGATACTCGTACCAAATAACGAACTATAAGCATCAATANAAGCAACATACCCCTATAAATTGTGACCAAGATAGTCGTACCAAATAACGAACTATAAGCATCAATAACTTAACAAAACGACAGATATATAATAGTAATTAATGTAAAAAGAAAAGTCTATTTTAAACTTGAATAATTGAATACTTGAATAGTATTTATTTTGATCTGAGAACTCAATCGTAAATCAAAAGAGAGTAGCCAGATTTATTTCTATAAATGCAACCATAATTTACAATAATCGAAACCGAATGGAATTAGAGATTTAGAGCATAGTATCTCAAAGGCAGTAGAAACAAGAACTGCGTGTGAAAATTTTGTTAAATATGGTTCTAAAAACTAAACCTAACGAAGAAGTTCCGAATATGTAGTTACCCTCCCCCGCCGTAACAAAATTGTAACGAAATATCAAATCCCCCATCCCTTTGTAACTCAGCGCAAAGCGCCCCAATCAATAATACTTCTGGGCAGCGTAACTAAAAGTCAAAAGTGCATTAAGTATATAAAGTCGGAATAAAAGCAGAACCGATGGGTTGTTGGATGCTCGAAAACTCGAATGATACGGTAGGATATGTTTCGTTTATAGATCAAATGCGTACTCACCTCAAAACTTCAAATAAATATATAGTAATTACGTGACCTGGTCACGTGACCATGTGAATGGGTCGGAGAAACAAGAATGTCGGAAATTGTGAATTAATTCATAGCTGTTTTCGTAATGTTTTGTACTGAGGAGGGAGTTCTTATCTGAACCCACATAATAATAGTTTGCTATGATGACACTAACAAGCCTCAATGAAAAAAATGGTACATGGTGGGTAAAATATATCGTCACAAGTTGGTGCTTTGAAATTTTAACAAATTGTCTTTACAATCATTAAATCATCACCTTCGCAATATGAATATATAATTTATTTTAATCAAATGTGTATTTGAAAATTAATATTATTAACAACCGTCAAGATGTTGTTAAACTTATGTATTTTTTAAGCATAGTCCGTATATGTAACAGTGACGTGCCCAGTCTACGGTTGGGTTAGAATATTTTCTTTGATAATGTAAGCTTTGCTATCTAAATGAATATTGGAGATTGAGGTTTTCTATTTGTCTGATATTTGTTAATATAATGCAATTGTGTCGAAAGACAAACTATATATACAGTCAGTCACCATGCAGTGAACTGAAGAAAATTTTCTTCACTTTCACCCGTCCTCCACTGCCAGTGCCACAGTGGACAAACTGTACAACATACAACAAATACGAATATGTTGTATTGTTCGTAAAATTAATGTATTCTTGATCATATTATTCTGCGTACTTATTGTGTATGTGTTCAATATGCATTGGCTGTAGCTGTAGGTCGAAAGGGTTGAGTTGACAATTTATTTGTCATTGATATAATATTGTTTACAGCCC
>JAAXYV010000770.1:0-11067 GCA_036851875.1 Novacerus sp. FZ-2019
CTATACATATTACATACACTCAGTGAGTTAGTCAGTCAGTGTGTGACTGCAATAGATAATCATAATTGTAGATTTTCTTCATCCCTCCAGAGCAGAACTGAACAGAGAATACAGGCTCGGTCCGACCCGAACAGACCAGAGAGCAGAGCAGACTTCTTTTTGTCGTCTAATATTGTATCATATGAAAGCTGTTAAACTATTCTATGTAGTAGTAGACTGTAGGATGTATATTATTTGTATGGTTTTGTTGTAGGCATGTAGGTATCTCCTTACTTTTGCATTTTATTATGTCTCCTTCCCTTGGCTTGGTTTTACTTATACTATGCCTGCCTGCCTACCTACTATACTTGATATGTATTTGTATATATAATATGGGTATAGTATATAGTATAGTATGGTAGTAGATGAATCTATATTGTATTTCTAGTTTCTATTGTACTTCATGACACTGACTATTTTCGACTCAATTACTACCAGGCTTATATTGCCCTGCTGATTGCTCCCACACCTTTAGTCAAAAGTTGGACTTGGTTCATTGAGTTGGGAACAAAAGGATTTGTCAAGTAACCCCGACTGCAGTTTAGTTTACAAAAGAATACGATACAATAGAGTCACAGTCAATTGACTCTGAATTGATTCATTTATTTATTATGTAGTATTGTAGGTGGTGGTGGTGAGTGAATTGAGTTTACTGTGTACAGGAGGTGTATTTGTACTTTGGTTTCGGTTTTTGTTTTGTTTTGTTGTGTTTCATGTATTTGTCTATTGTTATTCAAATTCTGAGTGAAGCTCGCTTTTCTTCTTTTCTTAGCTGATTACTCGCTGATTACTGATTACTCACACCTGTCAGTTACTCATTCAGTTTATTGTTAGTACATACCTCAATCTGCATGAAAGGTAGTTAGAATTACTTTTATAATTTTCTGTACTACTCAAAGGAGTCGACGTTGAAAGGTTATACTTACTTAACCATTATCTCCACGTCTCTCAACCGTAAAAATGCATTACAAATTGACACTCTAATGGAATGCACTAATTTCTAAAGCACAAACAAAATAGCTCATTTACATGGAATTAAGAGTATCGCATCGAGTTTGACAAGGGAAAAAATACAACTTCCGTCTTCTCAGCTTGGAAACTTGACTTAAAATATACTTAAACGAAGAAGAAGAAGAAGAAGTACTTAGTGTAATAAATATTAACGGAAGAAAACTTTTATTCCTTAAAAAAATGTTCATGCCATAAGATATGCGTTGCATTAATAATTAAACCAGTATGAAATAGCCAGCATAAATTTGAAATGCAAAGTTTCCCCTGAGGATTTGGAAGTGATAAAAATATTCGTATAATAAGTTAGTAATATACGATACCACCACTTATATTTAGTACTGCTGGACGTCAGAGAATACACTAACTTAACCGGACTAAACCAGTATAGTTGAGACTTTGAAAGCTGTATATAGAAAAAATTTAGTGAAGCACAGAAGAGAGTTATTTGATCAGTAATTATTAAGCCCCTGTTAAATTTAAGCCTTGTGTGGCAGTGAAAAATAAACTCTTCCAAAATTCCGTGGTTCGGCAAAGGAAGTTTCACGTTCCCAGACACACCACCGTCAGCTGCAACCGAATTGGGAACTCGGTCACAAAATCGTCAAAATTCAGCAGAATCTGTTGTCGCCGCCATTCGTCAATCTTTCCAAAGTACTTCTGAAGATCACCAAGCAATAATTATGGCAGAAACAAATGGTGGCGCTGACGACGCAACACGATTTCGTGTCAACCGAATTAATTCTGCACAGCTTAATGCACCACCATTAAGTTTTGGTGGAGAAACGATTCCTGAGGATGGAGCTCTAGAACTTTCTCCAACTGGAGGTGGAATAACTAATCTAGGAATACCAAATCAATTCATGCAGCCCAGAAGATCCTCTTTAGCTCAAGGTTTAGGTGGTGGAAGAAAGAAAAGTGTATCTTTGCCAAAAGAATTTGATTTAATTGAAGATCACAATGCCACTGTGTATGGAAAAAATTTTGCTTACTACACAAGAGAAGCTTTGCCAAAAATGGATAATTATAAGAATTTGGCTAATATCACGGACCCTGCTGGGAGACCCACTTTAGATGAGTTACGAAGTGAAGCAATGTACTACAAGGTATGTAATAATTCATATTTAATTTAATTTACTAAATAATTTCTGGGTAAAACGGAATTGAAAAGTTTTCACATGCAGTGTGGGGAAATCTTTGATTCTGTAGAAAGATGCACCACAGGAAGAAGTCACGAGTGGGGCTGTAAAATTTGGATGGATAGAAGGTGTGTTGGTCCGATGTTTACTCAACATTTGGGGAGTCATGTTGTTTCTTCGATTATCATGGGTAGTAGCCCAAGCTGGTATTGGTAAGACAAAAGTATATAAATAAATACGATAAATAAATGTAACTTATGCACCTCTGATGGTTTGAATGAAGTAACCGAATGCATAATATCTTGATATGTATTATTATAATTATTCAGGATTGGCCATTGTGATCATTTGCTTATCAGCCACGGTGACTACATTAACAGCTCTGTCAATGTCCGCTATTAGCACCAATGGTCAAATTAAAGGTGGAGGCATTTATTACATGATTTCCCGTGCCCTGGGTCCAGAATTTGGTGGAGCTGTTGGTGCTATTTTTGCATTTGCTAATGCCACGGCTGTCGCTATGCACACAGTCGGCTTTGCGGAGTCGCTAAATGATTTACTGAAAACCTTACAGGTACCTATATAGATAAATTTATTATAGATTTGATATGAGCAATTCATTCATTGACGTTCTATGTATGAATTAATCAGTCATGATTTGATTTGCCACAATATGAATTACTTGACATGACAACTTTTTGTAGCAATTAATTAAGAAATTTGCTTGCACAAATTAGGTGAAAATTGTTGACAATGGCCAGAATGATATCCGAATTGTGGGCACGATAGCCCTCATTGTGATGCAGGCCATTATCATCATTGGTACTGAATGGGAATCCAAGGTCTGTTTACTTTTCACATCTTTCAGCTTACTCACCTTACTTGAACACTTTGTTGAAACTTTATTTAGATATACTCTATGGTACAGAATATAGAAATCTCAAGGTTTATCTGTATGCTTTGTTACTAACAGGCCCAGATTGTACTTTTGATTATCTTATTAATTGCTATTGCTGACTTCCTTATCGGAGCTTTTATTGGACCAATGGATATTGATGAAGTATCCAGAGGATATGTTGGCTTCAATGGTAGCTAATAAAATTATTTTATGTTCATAATATTCCCGGTGATGATTTGAATGTAATTTGAGAGTGATTTTGTTTTGTAATTTTTATAGCTACAGTATTTGCTACGAATTTTGTACCGAACTTCCGAAAGAGTGATTCTGGGGAAATGTACAGTTTCTTTTCTATTTTTGCTATCTTTTTCCCAGCTGCTACTGGAATTACAGCTGGGGCAAACATTTCTGGAGATTTAAAGGTACTACGATTATACTCCACATAGAATATTTTAAACATAAACACGTCTTTAAAACATATACGCATTATTTTTCAGGATCCTTCAGAGTCTATTCCAAAGGGAACATTGTTAGCAATTCTGACCACAACTGTTTCATACATTGTTTTCGCCTTACTTGCCGGTGCTGAAACTATAAGAGATGCTACAGGTCCTCCTTCTTCTGAGCTCGGTAACCTCACTCAGCAATTTGTCGACGACTGGGAATTTGATAATTGTACCGGTAAAGTAGGGAATTGTAAGTGGGGAAGTCACAACAGTTTTCAGGTATAATCCATATATTTCTGTAATGACACTTTTCCATGAAGGTTAATATTTTAAAAGTTACTACATTTTCATATAATTTAATTTGTTAATTATAGATTATGGAACTTATGGCAATTTTCGGACCAATTATTTATGCTGGTTGTTTTGCTGCAACTCTTTCCTCTGCATTGGCTTGTTTGGTCTCAGCTCCAAAAATTTTCCAGGCTTTGTGCAAAGACAATCTTTACCCTGGGATTGCAATTTTCGGAAAGGGTTTCAGAAAAAATAATGATCCATTCTTTGCATACGCTGTTGCCTTCGTTATAGCATTGGCCTTCATTCTCATCGGTAAGTTACTCAAAACACCACTCGTGACTTGTAGAATACATGTTTAGTCGGAAAACATTAGGTAGAGCATTGCATACATTATATTATACAAAAAATAACATGGCTCACTCACAATAATTCACAGTAGGTATGATTTTCATTGAATGATTGAATAATAAATATTAAGGTTATTAGCGAGGTGAAATGTTAGAGGATTCCACAATGTTAATCATCCCATTCCAGAATAACTATAGATGATTGGATTGACGTATTAATATTAATTAACAGCAAATACCTGCTGCATAATATGAACTTACAGTAAATAATCAATTAGTAATACAATTTTTTCTAACATCTGTTCGTCCTCGTGCTAACAGCTAACACTTCCTTGTATTTCAACTGATATATATGTGTACACTGGAATCTGTAATACGCAATCAAATGCCCATGATGGTATTTTCTTAATTTTTTGCTTCATTCCTAGATACACACTAGTAATAGTAATTGGTTTATATATATAGTATTAATGAATGTACATTTTTCTTGAATTTCAGCTGAACTGAATGCAATTGCTCCGTTAATCTCTAACTTTTATATGGCAGCCTATGCCATGGTCAACTTTTGCACGTTTCATGCCTCCTTGGTAAAGCCTTTGGGTTGGCGACCTGAATTCCGGGTATGTGATCTCATTTCGTTTTTGCTACAAACGTTTAAAGTTATATGCTTTTAAATTTTAAATTATTCTACAATTGTTGGCAGATTCCATATAGTTAAATATTTAATTATTTACTCATTTGAATAAGCTTGAACAATTTTTTGATACGATACAGTTTGTTTGCTTTCTAAGTTACAACTAAATCCATTTTTCCCTGTAAACATTTAATGATTTTAAAGTTAGTGTAAAAGTTCCTTAGTGAAAAAAGTTAACAACATAATTTTCGAGTATTTGATGAATTAGCCATCTTCGTTCACACAAAAAACGTTAAAACAAAAAATAAACTACAAATTCATTATACAACTGAGCATGACCGAAGTTGTATTTATGATTTGCTGCGAATCTGAATTGAGAATATTGCAGAAAGATGTTCGGTAGATTTCGGAGCATTTGATAAATGATATGCTAATGTATGTGGAATACTTTTACTTTTTCAGTTTTACAGTACCTGGTCGAGTTTAGTAGGATTCTTCTTGTGCCTGGCCATTATGTTCCTTATGTCATGGATTACAGCTATCATTACGATTGGCATACTGGCGGCCCTTTTCTTCACATTAGTTTACTTAAAGCCGGGTAGGTAAACACCATATCGCTGTCGCAGGAGGATGCCATTTAATATTTAGGAGTTTACTGTTACTTAAACATTGCTTTTTTGACATTTGCCAATATAATATTGGCTATTGGCCTGTATTCGACGATAAATACATGTAGCATAAATGTAGCATGGCATTCTGTATATATTCAATTCCGTTTACGGTTGATTATGCAGTATGATTTATTCATGAATCCAACTATCCTTTTCTAGAGGTAAACTGGGGCTCGTCAGCTCAAGCCCAGACTTTCAAAAGCGCACTGAATTCAGTCCAGTCTCTCAATCACATACAAGACCATGTCAAAAACTATAGACCACAAATATTAGTTTTGAGTGGTCGACCTTCTGCTCGCCCCACTCTCATCGATTTCGCCTATTTGATCACCAAAAACACTTCTATGTTGGTCTGCGGTCATATTATTCAAGTGAGTTGAGTTTTAAGTTCATTTTATTCAAAGTACGTTACCAATATTATAGGCTACAATGTTGAATGTAAGACAGCTAATCCAATAATATTATGTCTAACTAAACATAACATAAGTCAGTCTCCAATTGCCCATTCAGTTTCTAAATACTTGGTGGTGGTGAACACATTTGCAGGACCGACAGTCGTACAAAGTACGCGAGTACTTACAATCCAAGGGCAATACCTGGTTACAGAATCATAAAGTGAAAGCATTTTACAACATTGTGGATGATGTGGACTTTGAAGAAGGCTCCAGGTGTCTTATGCAGGCTAGCTGGATCGGTAAAATGAAACCAAATATTGTTCTCATGGGCTACAAATCAGACTGGCTTTCTTGTGAATGTGAAGACGTCAAGGCATACTTCCGTGTTATTCAGTAAGGAAGTTACAAAATGTATTTATTTCGTTTAGAATATTTGGAATTAATTGATCCTTCTGAAACTTACAGTGATGTTTTGGATAATCATCTGGGATTCTGCATCCTTAGACTGCGTGAAGGTCTTGACTACTCAAATATATTGAATGAAGATAGTGAGGAAGCTGTAGAACATTTGACTAGATCCGATTCTTCTCAAAGTATACAAATATCTTACTTACAAAATACAAAATAGTATTCGTTAATATATTTAAAATTGATTGGTAGTTTTAAGGAAAGCAGGAAATGGCTAAATCGGTAGAAGGAAAATACTTAATTTGGCAACCAATCTGCTTTCCTTGGAAGGGAAAGCAGATCATTGAATAACTATCTTGTTTGGATTTAAAAAAAAATATTTAATACTTAATATAGTTGCAATGCAACACCAGTTAATCTCACAACCAGATAAGTTTCTTAACGGATCGGGCTAACACCAACCCGAGCAGACCCGAAAACTTTCGGTGGATTTTAGAGAGCCTGAATCCGAACCGAAACCTTTAGGACCGGGTCGGGTAGAACCATAACAAGCATTCGAACCGAAACCTTCCGGATCGGGTCGGGTAGAACCACAACCCGATCCGAAACCTATACCTGTTGTATTATTATCGTATATTTTTGATAATTTTTTTCGAGTCACAATATTTGCTATATAGATTGTTTTTAAATACACATAAAATAATTTCCATACTGGTATTTTTAAAAAGTAAGATGTCTAGTAACTTTTGGGAAATTCATTCAACAGAATTTGACTATTGTTTTAAATATTGACTTATGTGAGTGAGCTCTCTTTGCACTTGAAGCTGTATGAAAAGATACCTTGGGTTCAAGGTTTTAAATAAACGATTCGAAATGTTTCCATAAGATGTCAGATCTTGACTTCTTGTTTGGAGGTCGGCATCAGGATCAATACTACCACCACCATTACTACCAGTCAGGAAAATGCTTCGGAAAATATCGCTCAAACGATTTTCCGCTGATTGGCTTAAGATTGTAGATTGATTGATAAGGATAAGAATGTTGAGTTCCAGGAATGAATTTGTGTTCATAAATTCTGTTTTGCATTCTGTTACTGCATTGAAAATAATGTTGAATTCATGCCCATCAGAATTTATGAACACAAATTCACTCCGTATGTCTGAATATTCCTATCCTTATCTACCGCCAATCAGCGGAAAATCCATTTTTTTCTTTCTCGTTTGAGTGGTATTTTCCTAAAGCATTTTCTGGCTGATTAATACTGTTTTAAAATAATTTGTGACTTCGCAAGTAACATCTCAGTTATTTACTAGTTCTGAAGTTAAAAGATGAGGGTGATGTAAGAGAACAGTCTGAATGCACGATTTAGCTGCAATGTCGAAATTTAATTAAGCAGGAATGGACGCAGTATTTATTATCATGGATTGTTCTGCTATGTAATACTTGCTCCAGCGCGATCGGGTAATACGAAACCCAATTGGGTTAGTCTTAACCCGAACCGATACCTGACCCATTCGGAAGTTTATATACAGATAGTACAAATATTTGCTTTCAAAGTAAGAAATTTTGAAGTTATTCCAAGAATTTGTAGCTGCTATCTTAAAAATATGTATATTAGTAAGCATTATTATTAAATCTAAAAGCAGAAGTAGTTAGGTAGTGTTATTTCGAATGCCAAAATGATGATGTTTTCCTTCTACCGGAGTAAATTCTCTGCTGCCCACTTTAGTGTTGTCTTAAAATGTTAAATGAATTTAAGTTCACCTGTAACTAATCTTACATATCTATTTGGAAAGGCGGATTTGATAACTCTTCCCCACCAAACTCTCCACATTTAGGACACGACAATCCAGCCTTCACTATTGATGGAAATGATGATGGTAAAAAGAAATCAAAGAAGAAGAAGGAACTGGGTGATGACTTACGGTACTGATGCATATGAACTTTGTAATAATATATAATATGCCGAATAATTTAGACTTGTAATTAATAATTTTGCTTTCCTTGCTTTTCAGCGGTCCAGGAGGAGTGCCTTTACCCAAAGGCATAATAAATAACCTAACCCAATTCCAACAGAAACAGAGGAAAAGCACCATTGACATTTGGTGGTTGTATGATGACGGAGGACTTACAATGCTTCTGCCTTATATTATCAATTCAAGAAGTGTTTTTGCAGGTTGCAAAATCCGTGTGTTTGCAATCGGAAATAAGCAGAATGATTTGGAAGTGGAGCAAGCAGCGTAAGCAATAATTTTCTGATCGTGAACATTAATTTTTCCTCCGTGTAATTAGAAGAAGTATGTCTTCTGAGAATAGTTCACTGAAACAAAGTCAAAGTTTTGAAGTACTCAAAATCTAGGGGCGTATTTAAACCATGGATTTTGTATTGATTTAGTTTGGCCAGCTTGTTGTCGAAATTCCGCATCCAATATAGCGATTTGATTATTATCACGGATGTTATGATCAAAGCTCAAGACAAGACCAGAGAATTTTTCGATGGAGTGATCAAGGAGTACAACAAAACTAATGAGGATACTCTTGATGACGGTAAATGTCTTACTTTTTTTTATTAAGAGTACAGTATTTTGATAAATAAATGGCTCCCTACATCTTCACATTTGACATTGCATAGATTTGTTATTACAAGTACCTGTTCTATATGATATGCGAGATTTCATTATATATATATACCCAATTTATTTTTCCATTCTCATCACAAAAAATGACATCCTTTCTTTTCCTTCTTAATATCTGCTTGTCTTTGTCTCTAATGCAATCTGGAAAGGAGATTCACAAAACATTCCATGGAGTTCGTATCTTGCAAATGAGACCAATTTTTATTCTGCTCAATTACATTAGTGTCAGAATGCTGCATGTATGTGCAGAATTTTATGATTCAATTTCAATGTAATTTTACTCTCTGTGACTGTGATGGATGGTAGAGTAGTTTTGTAAGTGAATGGAAAATTGAAATATAGAGCGAGAGACTATAAAATTTTCTTACATATACTTTTTAGAGATGCAAATCGACGAGTCGGAACTGAAAGCCATGAGGGAGAAAACGAATCGTCACCTTCGACTCCGAGAGCTTCTTATGGACCACTCTAGAATGGCTAATTTGATAGTGATGACTCTTCCTATTCCAAGACGAAGTGGGATTTCAGCTCCACTTTATATGGCTTGGCTGGAGTGTCTTACAAAGGACATGCCGCCTTTCCTTCTTGTAAGAGGAAATCAAGAATCAGTGCTAACGTACTATTCTTAGAATGTACAATTTCAAGACAAATCATTTCCTAACACTAAATCGTCCATAGAAAATAAAAACTTTCCAATCCGACTCGCCTGCTGCAAAAATACTACACTATTTACTGTTGCAGGATGATTCATTCCAAATAAGTAATTAAGTATCAACTTTTTCTTGTAGAAAACAATTTCATATTCGGTCCTCCTTAGTAATTTAACGCACACATGAAATTACATTTTCAAGAAACAATTTTCCATTTTTAAAGTTGTCTTTTCAATCAATCCTAATACATTATAGATGCCTTTTGTTCCAAACAGACGTCATATTGTGCACTTATAATTAGTTCAAATCTTTGTATTATTCAAACAAATAGGTACATAAGAAAAATGTTCGAAAGTGATAAAGAAGTGTATGGATGAATTTCACTATCCTAATCGTAGTAATAATGGAATGATGAAAGGTGTGTTATTTAAGTGGTGAAGTGAAGCAACTACAAAATATAATTGTGATTCCTATCTATGACTTGGCATGTGAAGCCCCAACTTGGCTAATGACCACCACAGAACAAGAAACGCTAGCAAGACTATAGATTATTTACACAAACAGTGTAGGTACAGGAGTAAAATCTATTTCTATGTATGTATTAATATAAGTCCGTTAAAAAAATTTCGTGTAAATATTTATACACTGTACAGACAGACTAATTCTAAGGTAAATTAAATTATATGAAATTGAAAATTTAATAAATAGGAAATATTATATTATAATTAATATGTAAGTTAAGAGTGCGTGTAAATGCAATTTGGCTCAATGTAAATGTCTTATCTCTATGTCTAGTATCTGTATATTACTATCAACTGAATGTACTGTACTATATTAATAGCTCGATGAGATGAGAGTGGAATTCATGAGGCCAAAATGACCTGTCAAAATGCCAGTTGATGCTCTTGGTATGGTGACCCTTCACCACACCGGCATTTATTACTGTTGACTGTTTTATGAGTGTAAGTAATTTAGAATATACTCTGTCCTGTGAATATATTGCAACTTATACTATATAGGGCCTCAGCTTTGCGTACTATACGGGAAAATAATTTAGTTGCTACCTGTAGGTACAGATAATTATAACACATTTATTTAAATATTTTAGATGTATTTAACTTCAGTAAACACATGTTTTGAATTAGGTACGTGTTAATTAATGATGGAATAGCTTTAATTAACAAACATATACACCTATAGTCAAATTCGTACGTTTATTCGTTTTCCTGAATGAAAATATCATAGACATAATATTAAAAAACGAAGGTTGTATAATTTGAAGGTCTTCTGTGCTGTGATTGCTTGAGTTAAGTGTGGTTAAGAAAGAAAGAAACAGTTGCTAATAAAAGACGTCAATAATATATATTGAATATCTACAGAATTGATTCAAATTAATCTGATTACCACAGCGAAAGTGGCTACTCTAATGGCAAAGATGGCGCTCAGAGTGAGTCATGGTATTCGTACTTTTCAATAATAAATATGATGATTGAATACCGTAT
>JAAXYV010000771.1:0-11063 GCA_036851875.1 Novacerus sp. FZ-2019
GATTCGACTCATTTGTGAATTAATTAATGTGTCTATTAGTACTACATGATTAAATTTGTAATAAGATGTATTTCATTGTCACACAACATTATTAGATTCAACTCATTTCTTACTTTCTGTGAATTAATTAATGTTTGTGGTGAGTATTATTATCTCAACATTGTTGCAATAATAGTTTGGAAGCGGAGAAAGAGAATACATATTAAATTGAAATTATTAAAAGTTAGGCGTCAAATAGTAATGTTCTTTATAAGTTCAAAACAACTAAATTTTATTGTATCTACCACCTACTAAGTTGTTTCAGTTACTGATTTTTTGTTTTAATTTCAATTAGTCCTAAAATTTGTTTTATTTTCACCTTTAGTTGTAACCCTTAAACCTACAAAAAGCCTAGTTTCAATTCCAGCAGCAGTTTAATTAAACTCACATTTTAGTCGTATGTAATGTTCTGAAAGTTTTAAGACTTGCAGTTTAAATTCTGGTTGTAAAGCCTGACTTTGATTGAAATTACCAAGTTGCAAAAGCATCAACTGCATAGTTGGCTTCTGTTGCAGTCTTTTCTCAGATTTGAAGCTAGAAAGTTGCAAAACTAATGTAGAGGTCACATTTGACTGTGGGTTAGTATTATTATTACAAAATCAAAGGGAATCCTATTTAATAGGTAATTCTCCCTTAGCAATGGTTCATTTACATTTTCAATATTATACATCGTTTATATTTTGTTGCATTTTGAATGAGAAAGAAATACATAAGTCAACAATTAATGAGTAATCGGTCCATGGAATAGGTTTACAAGTAGATTGATATACAACATTAATTGGAATTATTATTAATTACGGAAGGTTATTTTTTCTTGAAATGGCATTTGTGTGCTCTCCAGAATGAATTATTACGTTATTTGCTATTGAGGATCTGCCCTCTCTGAAAACGGCTGATTCACTCTTTATTTTGATGGTCGGTTTTCTAGGGTATCCATGTCAAAATTGGTCGCAACATTTGTGGCGAAGGGGTTCAGGATTAATGTATTATTACATACCTTATAATTTAAGTTTTTTGTATCTGACTTATATTGAAAGCTCATTGAAATTTATTAAGATGCTCGATTCGGGAGTCCCAGACTTAAGACTTTGTGCCTTCTTTTATGCAAAAGATAGTGCTCATGCCTAATCTGCTGGGAGATGTCTTTTTAGTGAAGCTTTAGTTTAGATTTGAGTGAAGCTGTGATCTTCATTTATATATAAGGTTTCGCTTTGGTAGAGTAAGAAATCTAACTTTGACGGCGCAGATCCTTCCTGAATTTATTCCCTATGCAGAAAGCGTCTTCAAATTCCAGTGATCAGAATAAATTTGAATCTTCCGTAGCGGCTTCTGGGATCGCAACAACCGGATTCAATTGATTCATTTCCCTTATATTATCCAATTGTAGAGTTTCAATTCAAAAGTTTTCCTTCTGCGACGCTAATTCGAGATCAGCAATTTGGGCACCATGATCTGAGGTCCTTTTTTATCGCATTAATCGCCGACTCTCTGGTTGCTAGGACATTTTGATCCAGTATGGTTGTTAGTAAGTTCAATCGACTGTTCATGTTTTCATTCATCTTTTAGATGGTATCGAGAATCGATTGAATGCCCTTATCATAATGCGGGTTCTTTAATTTATGGACATTTGGGATAATGTAGTGAGAGATTTACCTTGGATAATACTTTAGGGTTTTTCTTTCTTTGCGTGTGGAATGGGAGGGCCCAGGATTGTGGTTGTCATATTATGTAAAATATTTATCTGAACTGAAAACTGAGTTTATTTTCAGAGAAGACAGTTCGGCTTGAATGCTATCTTTGAGAAAGCTCATGTACATGGAAGTTACTGTTATCGACTTTGCACTAGGCTTCTGTGACGGATCCATCCGTATCCGATCCGTAGAATATCCAATCCGATCCTAAGGTTTCTGGATCAGCTCCGTATCCGATACGTGGCTTCCTCGCTCCGATCCGTATCCGATTCGTGGCTTCCTCGATCCGATCCTTAGCTTGCTGGATTTGATCCGTATCCGATCCGAAGCTTCCTGAATCCGATCCGAAGTTTTCTGGATCCGATCCGAAGCTTCCTGGATCCGATCCGAAACATTCTGGTTTCAATCCAAAGCATTCTGGCTCCGATCCAAAGCATTCTGGTTCCGATCCGAAGCTTCCTGGATCCGATCCGAAGCATTCTGGTTCCGATCCAAAGCATTCTGATTCCGATCCGAAGCTTTCTCAACCTCATCGATATGCATTGAAGTTGTTCTATATCATCTTGGAGTTGTCCCAAACCATACTGGAGTTTTCCTAAACAATCCTGGAAATGTCCTAAAACATCCTGGAGTTGTCTTGGTCAATTTTGAAGTTGCCCTAGACAATTTTGGGTTGTCCTGAACAATCCTGGAAGTGTCCTGGACAATTTTTTGAGTTGTCTTGAACAATTTTTGGATTGTGATGAACAACCCTGGAATTGTCCTGAAAAATTTTGGAACTGTCCTGAGCAGCCGTGGAATTGTCCTGAACAACCATAGAGTTAACCTGGACAATTTTGGAGTTGTCGTGGACAGTTTTCTAATTGTCCTGAACAATCCTGGAGTTGTCTTAAACCATCCTGGCGTTGTCGTGATCAATTTTGGAGGTGTCCCAAGCAATCCTAAAGTTATCATAAACCATCCTGGAGTTGCCTGGACAATTATGGGATTGTCCTGAACAATCCTAATCCTGTTCATAACCTTTTTTGAATACATTTCCGGTTTAAAAATTTTTCATATTCGTGATTGGAGACCTCATATTAGTTTAGGAAAGAATTTGAACAAAATCAGAATGGGTGCCGGATACCAAAGTTATTCCGACAAGTCTCACAGGTTCAGAACTTCTATAACTTAGCTGAATTCAAGTATATGTCACTTGAACTGGAAGTAAAACTATGAAACTCGGGTCTTAAAATTATTGAGAAGAGAGCTGGAACTAAAACGCATGTGTGCACAATTGAAACTGGAACCAAAACAAATAATCTGGAACTGAAGCACTACGTACGACAAACTAACAGGAATATTAATGGAAGTCCAAGTGTAGGTAGATATAGTGGCACACTGAGAAACTGACTTCAGTGTATTCATTAAGTATACTACCGGATATACGCAATTGCAATATGAATTTAGTACCAAAATATTCATTTGAATTTGGTGAATCTAGCGGTACCATCATAAAGTTGCAATTAGGCATATCCAATGACTTATTTGACCTGCAGCTGCTTGAAAACTTACTATAAAGAAAGAACATTCATTACACGTAATGAATCATGATAGCTTAGGGGGAGAGGAGGAAGATATTTGGAAAAGAGAAAGGTGGAGCTTGGCTGGCTGGTCTCAGTGGAGGGGGCTGGGAAACTGGAGTAGCAGCTACGGCAACTGTACCTACACTGCCGGTAATTGTATATTAACTAGCGACTGCGCACTGCTAGGGCACACCCACTTATCCTTATACACCAAAAGTAAAACTTTTGGGCCCTATCTACTTAGACTTGGACTTCGTCTATTGGTATATGCACTGTTCTTGTGGAGTTGAAATCATTAATCCCCAGGCCTCCTTTCGTGACTGACTTACATTTTGGTGTAAATACGGTATGTTATTCGGTAGTTAGTGGTTTCAGATTTCATTTCGGATTTACAGTACTGGTAATGAGTGAACAATGTCATATCTTAGCGTAATACGTTGTGAATGGGCGGAAATTCTACATTTCTCAATATATTTTATCGAAGTCTTGAACCTTTTAAGATTTCACAGATTACCTCCAGAAGTTTGAACTGTTTCAAAGACAGCCTGGCCGAGAATTTCAAATTCTATCAACATTTTGGGAGAAGTTCAAAATATTGTCGGCGTGAGTGATAATTGTCATTTGGTCACGCACGCTAGTAAGGAAAATGTTAAACAAATCGCTTAGATACGTTGATCAGCCTTAATGTTCGAAGCTGATATAGAGTTTGCCACACTTTAATTAATTCATAAGTGTGTTTATATCTCGTTTCCTATTGCTACTAATAATTCTAATGTTTAACCAAATGTCCGAGATGAAGGTATAAATTTAAAGTAGTAACTTGGTTCAAATATTCTCACTTGACAAGGATGCTGAAAATCCAAGTCTATAATAGCACATCCGGTTCTTCGACACCGATCCATATTCGACTCAGGAAGGTGTACTGGTATAGGTCCAATAACAGTAAATGGAATTGCTTCTTTTCCACTCATAACTCCTTCCCTGTCGGTAATTTACATAAATAATTTAACCAGTATCTCTGTGCCGCTTCGAAATATAAAGGAATAATTCTGTAAAGTTTCAGATCATCTCTTATAGCGTGTTGCACTGTATATTGTTGGTGAACAATGTAATTCTCCTGGACCAAACAATAAGCATAGACCATCACACATTGGTCCAGATGAAAATCCAATTTGGCAATAAGTAGGTACTATTTTTATACTTAGGAACCTAATTATTTGCCAAATTGGATTTTCATCTGAACCATTGCGTATCACCGTTCAAAGTAAGTTACCGTAATGTGTTTTGGTTTCACACACAGTCAGCACAGACCACAATTTACTGTTTACTGTAAGCATGTAGAGCAAGGTAGTAGAACAATGGATAATGTGAGATAAGTATTGTACTTTCTACATACTACGTGCATGAGAATCTGTTCACCAATTAAAGTGGGAGGATAATTTTTTACCTCTTACTCGAGATCAAATGACCTTCGGAGATCACCGCCGTAATAAGCAAATCAAAGTTGAGGTCGAGTAGAATAAGAATCCGTAATAAAAAATGTTGACCTTGACTTCGAGGTCACATGACCTCCGGATCAGAGAAATTAAAGCTGAGGTCGAATAATATAAAGATCTATAATAAAAAAATGTGACCTTGACCTCGAGGTCACATGACCTTACGAGGTCACCACTTTGATTTTGGTACTCAAGGCCATATGTTGCAAATGTTTAAGTTATCTTTGAAACTATCAATTTATGTTAATAACTCCTTTGACCCCTCGAACTTGTCCAAGTTTTATAACTCATAAGTTTATGTACCAAATTTGAACTCGATCGGTGCAAGCGTTCGGACGTTATCGCACGGACACACAGACAGACAGATAGGCAGACAGACGAAAACAGACCAGAAAGTTCCAGAAGTTTCCGAAAGTGGAAGGAAAAGTAAAGTAGTTACCGCTTACATACCAATAGGAATACTAAAACCTGTCATCTAATTCTGGAAGACTGCCGCTTTGGGTTTAATTAAAAACCTCACGCTTCTTAATAATAGACGAAGCACAGAATATAGTCAACTACAACTACAAGCAGGATAGATCTAATTACGTTCCTACAGGAATCTTGGTAGGGTCGCCATAGCTGGGACCTCGTTAGCGACAATGTATTTGAACTATACCCTGAATATAACTATACATACCCATAGTATTTATTCCAAAAAAATCTGGCTTGTTACCAAACTACCACCTTTTTTACCCAGCCTTCTTTGGAGAACGGCCTACATTCGAGAGCTGACCCGTTTCTAAAATAGCACTTTTGCAACAAATGTAATTGCCCTTGTTCCCCCTGAGAAGCTACATACCAGCTTCAAGTTCAACAAGCCTTTTTTGGAGACCGGTTTGTCGCCAAATTACCACCTTTTCCCTCAGACTATGTTTAGAGACCGGCTTGTGTCTGAGATAAGCTTATATTTCGGACCGGCTTCTGATGGAATAAGTACGGTATTCTGTTTATACTCTCATGATGCGTTGCTTCTTGTGCGAACACAACTCCAGAAGTGAAACCTGCTCGTATTTCACAAACATGGTTGCGCTGGGTTACATCAATTGTACTTAGTCACAGATTACATATATTACTTTAAAAAAATGTAGATTCTGTTGTTTTTGGAAATACAATCCATTGCAGATTACATAAGCAGTTTTCTAATTGATTTCTAATTACTGATTGAGTAGAGGATTGTATGATTCAGCATCAGAGGCGTATGTATGAATTTCAGAAGGGGTTTTTAAACTAAATGTGAATAATTGTAATTGCTTAAACTAAGATTTGTTGGAATACATTCTTATTCAGGTTTCATTTGACCTAGAGAAAGTTGGCTTGACTATAAAAATTATGAATGTACAAGTAACACTCTATTATCTTGTTTTATCTGGTGCCTACTCAGATCTTTGCAGGGGGTTCGAGCCCAAATAAACCAGTT
Source organism: Novacerus sp. FZ-2019 (assembly GCA_036851875.1). NCBI lineage: Eukaryota > Metazoa > Arthropoda > Collembola > Entomobryomorpha > Tomoceridae > Novacerus > Novacerus sp. FZ-2019. Next base: position 6,251 of record JAAXYV010000771.1, read on the forward strand.
GAAAATCCGCTTCTGAAAGACAGCGCTAGCCTTAGGATATTAATGAGAGAGAAGGCATGTATGTCACAGATTTGTTCAAAGATATACCTATAAATACCAGTGTATACCGTATAAATACGTGTTAATTCAAAAATATTATGAAATAGGTACCTTGTAAATACGCAAAACTGGTAGGATTTGTAATCCAACTTTTCGGCTACTTTCTTTCAAAGTAATGTTTCAATATTATTCACTTTTGTAATGTATATAACGGGCGAACTCCGGAAAATGAAATGTGTTGGATCGATTAAAGCTCTATGGAGACGTGGATGGCTGCTGCAATATTCTATGCATCAACAAGCCAATGTTAGAATAGAGGATAATAAATCATTGATTTTGTCTATGCATTTTCCTACCCTCGACCTGTACGTCTGCTTCTAGACGATACCATGTTTATTCAAGAAATCAGTGCATAATAATTCTTTAGTTTTCCTTTTACATCTTTCCAGCTTTTCTTAGTATTGATGCTATTATTCAAGGTAATGGAAGCCGTAATTTGAAATTTATTTATTCACACTTTCAAGCTTTCGACAAGCACACTTACCGTAATTTGAAATTTATTTATTCACACTTTCAAGCTTTCGGCAAGCACACTTTTATAGATGTAAAAGTTATTTATCGATCGACAAGGTTTTAAAAATGTAAATGTGATCGATCGATAAAATTTTCAACATGTAAAAGTGATCGATTGATTGATTTAAAATTGTAAATATATTGATCGATCAAATTTCTGATGATGTTCACGCAAAATCGAACGAAGTAATTCGATTTCAAGTTCACATCGTGTATGAGCATGAGTTCCATTCCGTTTGAAATAAGCCAACAAGCCTAATTACTACTTATTTTGCACTCTAAATTTGGTCATTTATACGCTTATGTTACTTCTAATTTTCCCCCAATATTTTGGAAACTTCTGTTTAAATCTGTAGAACAAAATGGAAATTGTGTTGACTTCTACGAATGCGGTGTCATTAGAATATAAACTAAACTTAGAATAAATCGAGATTTCAAATTTTGGTTGGAAAATGAGTATAGATAAGACACACCAAGTTCAAGTGATATGTAACATAAAACATTTAAGGTTTGTTAATGGTAAATAATCATTATGGCGGGTTCATAGCCACTGTTGTGATTACAAAAGCTTGCTTGATGTTCAGTTTAATTTTTATCTACGATCCATCAAACTGAAACGATCAATCGGAAAAAAAAGAATCGATCGATCTACGATTTAAAAATGTAAATGTGATCGATCGACCATAGGTATTAAAACATTAAGACGGGTTGATTTGCCGATGTTAGATCATGGTATTACGGTTTGGGGTTAATAACTAGAAACAGTGGGCTCACAAGTTGAAATGTTCATATTTCTAGCTTGTAAAGCACTGGTTGGATTGCAGTTTAGGAACCGTAGGTATATTTGGGTGGATTTTTAGGGAGAAATAACGTTTGAGAAAATAATATGTTTGAGATAGGCTAAATTTCCCCTCCCCCGGAAGTAGTTACCTCACGGGTGCAGCTAACAGCAGTGAATATAAACTGACTTAAAATATTAATACATAAATTGTAAATATTGACTGAAATGGAAAAAAAGTAAAAATAAAACAACATTAATAAGTTGTCCCATTGGGACCTACTATATATTGGAAAGTTACAGCGGCCACTGCTCAACCAACCAATAATAAGATTTAAAATAATAGGCCACTCACTTTTATAATTCAGATAACTTTTTAGAAAATCATCTGTATGAATATCTTTAAACTTTAAAATAATCTCAGGAGGAATTCTGCATCCGATAGGTTCACACTGGTATTTGTTTAACATAAAGGTCACCCTCGTTACTAAGGATATAACTTCAAAATTATCCAATTTTTCATAAAATTTGACAGCAAATTAAGCATAACTCTTAAATTATTGATAGACAATATTGGTTGAAAATCAGGTGTCATATATTCAACATTTTGAGCACTTGAGCACTGAAACTTTTGATCTGACTGATCAGATCTTGTATGTTTTATTATTAGTAGGACTGCAATAATTGTAATGTACTACAAAATTGCTAACTTTTAATTAACAGATATTTCGTAATAAGGACTAAACCTTTTTTACCCTAACTGCATGATAGAACGGTGAAATAAAGTACTGTCTACATAAAAAAGACAGTTGCAATTCTGAAAGGATATGTGGTCACTACACAATTTAAAAAAGCCGATTGACTGCCTTGTCACAGAAGCTCGATCTGCAACGTTGTCATGGCTGAATTTGGCAACACGTACTGCATAATAGTTGAATTGGTAAGATAGACTTTCAGATTGAAAACTCTTAAATTAGAAATTGAGTGGCCTATTATTTTAAATCGAACAATAGTCCAGTTAAGTTGGACTGCCTGTAGTTATGTGTGTAATGGAATATGGGTTCAATATTACAGTTAAAAAATGCCATTCCTTGTTTTGTGTATACCTAGTCGTAAAATTATGGAGTAAATTGCATTAGACAGTACTATTTGAAAAGTGTAATTTGCATGAAGAAATAATATTTCCCAATTTAAAAATTCAACTTTGGAACCAGATTTTGTGGTTATTCTATGAAAGTTACCGTAATTTCAAGTAGTAAAAATGTGACAAATAAATCCCTGGTGCAATTTAATACACGCTTGAAGAGTATACGTACAAAAGAAGTAGGCTTTAGAAAAAAAATGCTTCGCCATGAAAATACTGATACCATTAATAATCATAGATGGCTGCAATAGTGTACCCTCGGCACCCGTGAAAATTAGTTAAATAAAATGGGTATTTTCTGCATTCATTTCCATTATATTCTATAACAACTTTAATTTCTTGATGCACTGTTGACTGCCGGTTACCTGCCCGGGTATTCACGAAAACAGCATTGTCCATGCTTTTTCTTTAAAACCAATAGTAGTTTTATTCAAATAAATCAGTTTAACATATAATAGTAATAATGTATAACTATTATAAGATTAATGTTTTGATTAAATATTACATGTGACTACATTGTCATGTATAAAGAACAAATTACTACCATTACGAAAAATGCTATTGTAATTTTAAGGTCGTTGGTATAATGGTTAAGGGAATAATAATAAGAAATTATTAATTTAGCTAATCCTTGACGTGGATTTTTACTATAGTGTATGAACCATTCATATTATTAATATTATGTAACCAATACTTCTAGATATATGCACGGTAAAGATATAAAAGCGTGTCAATAGCTATATGATTATAGACACCATATATTCTATCAACTATAATAGTATAATTTTTTTCTAGGAATTTGATCCCTTTCAAAATTTCGGAGCAACATTTACAAGATTCATGCACGTGCTTTACTATTTTAAATGTCTTGTTCAAATTATGACTGCAAAGCGGTTTACCATTACGCCGCTTCGCTTAATTGTTTTTACTATATAAAACAAATACGTTCTAACTATATTGACAGCCCAAATATTAGTGTGAAATAAATTTGAATGGCCCCGGAAATCAAATTTTGAGTTTGAGCTTATGGAATCGAGGATTGAGTCATCATTACTTCGGCAAGAAAATCAAATAGGAAAGCGCGTTAGAGACGGACTCAATTTTCGCCTCTTCCGGAGTGGCTCCAGCTCCTGTAGTAACAAAGGGATCAATTTTAGAACCTTGCACTTCCATCATCGTCTGCCATTGTTCAACCGTCGATTTAAATCGAATAGGCATGTGCTTGAGGATAAATGTCTGCTCATTGCAAACAGCCTGAAAGAGCTTTTCTAGTCCTCCATTGGAGCTTACGAGGTCCTCCAAACTTACTAATGGATCCTAATTGACATTTCACAAAATTGCTAGTAAAACTTTAAATCCATTAAAAAAGTATAACTACACCATAATTACAATGCTGGTATAAACTATAAGCTAACCCGAAGTTGATCAAGAAGTGATCCTTTCAAGAGTTTCAATCTGTGAACAGTAGGAAACTCTTTCTCCAAACATTCTTCGGGTGAAGCCTCACAACCGTTAGATGCTGGACCCTGTCTCGCTGCGTTTAGTTTCTCACCTTGTTAAGAATACAAACATATCGGAATTTAGAGTATGACTTAATTCTTCAGTAAGTTTTCTATAGTTTAATATTACAGATTTTCTTAGTATCCATGTGTTGCATTCCGTTATCCTTCTTTGATTCTGCCTTTTCACATTTCATTGAATCAGTTGAGGTTGAAACATGCTCTCCTGAATCGTGAGGGATTTGCAACTTCTCAAGCATAAGCTTTGCCGCTATCTTCTTCGATCCCTTCTTTGAGTTGAACATCACTGTTGTGGTTAGGTCTCCGAGTTGGCAGGTGTAAGTAAACGTAGGATAATGCACGAGCCCTGACTTATTTGCCTACTACATGAAACAATTAATTAAAATTCATCACACGGATATCCTTTTACAAAAGTATACATCAAAATGCGCCTGCACATCGAATATATAGGAGATGGCAGTTCTCTCATTGAACAAAATTCCTGTAGTGTTGTAATTGGACAGCGGTCCTTAAAGTTTGCTTTCAGATCCATTTCGTTGGTGATAGAGATGCGGTAAGCTGTTTTGTTCAGTGCAGTCTTTTTAGTAATATCACCTTTTCCCGGCTTGGAAAAATAGATGTAATAATTAATGTTACAATGTTCAGTAAGGGGAAACGGGGCTAAATTTAGCCGGTCACCGGCCAAACTTGGCCGGGGTATCTCCGTAATGCTGAGAGCAGGCCAAAGTTAGCCGGTGACTAAATTTGGCCTGTGGGACA
>JAAXYV010000772.1:0-11054 GCA_036851875.1 Novacerus sp. FZ-2019
CTTAGTTATTAGTAGGCTCCCTCACTACTTGAAACTCAATGAAAATTAACTTAGCATTAAGTAGATTCGAACAAATAATTTTTACTGTGTAGGGTGACAAATAATAAATGTTAAATACAACTTATATTTATCATTATGATACTACAAATTTTATTAATGCTGAATTAATTGTATTGATTTGGAGCACTTATTGCAGCAGCGTTGTTTAAGCCTTGTCCTGCCATATGGTAAAACGACGTTGTTTACCAAGAGAGGTTACAATTGTATCACGGAAAGCCGTATACCTTACTGTAGAACAGCTTTCTTATATCTGTCTCCGTTTTCCCCATTTTACTCTATTTCTTAGCTTGATTTTCAAATTTGACGTGGGGAATTGATTCTTTTGAAATGTCTGCCGAATAAACGCAGCGACCGATTATTTTGAAATTTTAAGTTCTGATGAGAAATTAGTTGTAAAACGACTTCCACAGTTTTAGAAAATCCTTACCATTTGTATATGAAATATGAAGCGTGACACGTTTGTGTTCTCCCACAGTAGAATAAGGATTAAACTTCTCGTTGACTGTCTATATAGATAGACTCCGAAAAAATGCTGTTAAAATTGAAACCAATATAACTTTACATTACATTAACTTCTTGCTACTCATTTGCAGACCATCGATTTATATGCGAAGAGATAATACGTACAGTTCGATTTTTATAAGAGTTTCAATTTAATAGTGCATTGGAGGTCACCAAATCGAAACTCTTTATTGTATACGGTAAGTATGGCAAGGTAGATTGGGTATGTATGCAGATAAAAGTGTATATAATTTTCTTTGTGTCTTTTGTGTTGTACAAATATTATAGATTATGAAACTCATTTATGTTAGGGACTATGCACATAATACGTCAGTATGATTTCAATGGTCTTTGGACCCCCTCCCGCCTACTGTCATCAATCGTAAGCATTGTCAGTCCCCCACCCCTCCCGCTTACGTTAAGCATGGAATTTATTCTAAGAGTTTGAAGTTGTTACCAGATAACTAATGCAGAGTTCTTAAAACCTCAGAGGAATTTTAAATAAAATCAGTGGTAATTTTTCTTCATTGACGTCAATGAATATCAAAATTGTGTCATTATCTCAAAGTAATTTTATCAATTAGGTAAAGTACTTTTCATAATATTCAGAATGTATTCACTTGTTAATATATTTTCAGTACATGTATGCTTGCTTACAAGAACGCCACAGGAGATAACTTTTACGACTTCAGTTAATGCAGAATTATAAAAGACTGGCTCGTTTTCTGTAGTAATTTTTTTATTTCTGAGTGATTTACTTATTTACCTTAAAAACATTCTTATTGTCTAAAATATGGTTTTCCTTGCAATGGGATATAATTCCTTGTGCAAGTTTTCTGACCCGGTGAACCTCAAACTGTATGCTTAAGTATGCAATGACGTCTACTCCCCCTCCCCATCGTCATCAACAGTAAGCATTCCAAGTTCGGCTGACTTGCACCTGGTTTTGAGAAATTTGAGGCATTATGCTTCAAGCCTCTAAATTTCTATACTTAAAGTATATGCCATCCCTCATGCCTCAACCGTCATGCCCCATTTCTCAAATGCCACGCCTCATTCCTACAGTTTTGTTCCTGAAATATAATTTATAAACTTCATTTAATCTAACCTAACCTAACTAAAATAGTCCAATCTTACCTGAAATAACCTACCCTACCCTGAAATAACTTAATCTAATCCAAAATTACCCAACTTTGCCAAACCAAACCAAAATTAATCATGAGGCATGAGGGATGGCACATGAGGCATGATGCCTCAAATTTTCAAAACCAGGTGCAAGTCATTCCAAAGTCCCCCTCTCTACCCTAATATGTTTACGTAATATGTGCATAGCCCCTTATCGTGTTACAGTGAGCGGAACTGAATTGACAAAAACTCGAGCTTTGTATAAAAAAAGGCCAAAGTGCCGTCATTCTATATTTTATGTTGCTTTTGGTTGGTTTACTGGCAAAAATCAATTGCGTCACACTCTCAGAACAGTATTTCATATGATCTTTGAATAAGAGCTGTTAGCATATTCCTCGTCTTGCTTGAGCTTTAGGAAGGACTGAAGTGATTGGGTGTAAAATATTATTTTTATCTTGAGCAATAAGAAGAAAATCATTATTCGCAGATAGACAGAGTGAAAATGAAAAGGTGTAAAATCATGCGGTGAAGGAAAACTTCATTTTTATTGACTCATTGTAGGCACTATTATATTATTATTTCGGTATTTCGTGATTCTGAAACCCTCTTCTTTCTTTAACACAGGGCTTATATATATTGGGGTTGCAAGATCATGATGATATACATATATATGACTGCGAAGGGAGAAACTAATATTATTAAAGGGTACGAATTAGGTGTCATCGCATACCTTATTTTCTGTTGCTTGAGTTCACTTTTGACTTGAGCGGCAGTGTATGTGTAGAGCTACAAAACCTATAAAACATTCTCTCTAAGAAATCAGTACTGAGCAAAAATATTTAATCTTAAGGAGGCATGTAAACGGGGAGATAAAATAAAAACAAGTACATGTGCGAATTTTGTGTGAAGATTATTCATACCTATAAAAATCTAGAGTTTATGGAGTGTGAAACGTAATTTTTGAGGTTGAATTGAAGTTGGTGTTAAGACTGTATTTATGGCTGTCAAAAAAGACTTAAAACCACAAACTCGTAAGAGTCGTAAATTTTAACTCAGTCGATTCTATGACTGTGTGGCTTAGCTATACAGTAAGAAAATGAGCCGTTCAGACGCAATTTATAAAGTGGGAGTCATAAAAAAGAACAATAATGTCAGACTTTGAAATCATAAATACTTCACACTCCTAAATAGGAGCATTCGGGAGAAAACGAATCTGAATTCTTAAAAGTACATTCATACCCATCTATATATCTCTAAATATATATATAGAGATAGATAGTTACTAACCTCTTTTTATAAAAGTTTAAATTGCATAGGTGAATTTACCTTATGAAATTTAAACTCTTATAAAAACATTGTAGTACAACATATGTACTATATATATATATATTATTTTCATTTCTGTGGCGTTACTTTACTGAGACAAACCGGAATTTAACTCTTGACCTAAAATTTTCCTGTACAATTTTTTTGCTAATAAAATTCCAAATACGTTTTGATTTGTTTTCACATACATTCGCCAAGTGGAGTAGTTCTCATTCTTAGGTTTTACTCTGTCACGCCTGCTGGTACTTCACACTAATATTCTTACATTACGTAGTAGTAGTAGCCTTAATGGAATCTTATTTTCATTAGGACGTTGGAATCGATATCCAAAGGCTTGGAGGTTGTGTACTGTAAGAAGGCGATGTTATGTAATTCCCAATAATGATGAGAATAAACAATCCACCTCCGTAGATTTGGTGACATAAATACCTCTGTTCATATCTTCGTGAGTGCAAACAAAACAAAAGTGAAAAAGAAAATGGAGACGGCGAACGGATATATATGTGTGTGTTTCTGTGATGTGAGTGAGTGAATGTGTGTGTGGACAAGGTCATGCATTACTTGTAATATAGAAATATTTGTTTGTTTGCAGGAGCAAGAGCCGTTGTTAAGCGTGGCATATACAGCCAGCGAAGCCTTGGTATCTTTGCTGGCCATATTTGGGAATGCTCTGGTGGTGCATGTTTTTTGCACGAACCGAAGTCTTCGACGCTACCGGAACTATTACATAGTAGCTCTGGCAATTGCTGACTTTCTCGTAGGACTTCTGGGAATTCCTTTCGCCGTCTTGGCAAGTGTTGGTTTGCCCAAGAATAATCTCTATGGCTGTCTCTTCACCGTCTCCATTCTCATGGTTCTCTGCACAATTTCCATTCTCTGCTTAGTGGCTGTGTCCATTGACCGATACTGGGCCACTACCAATCCCTTTGCCTACTACCGCAACATGACCACTTCAACATCTGTTGGTAATCAAACCTCTTTTTCACACTTGCTTTTCTCAAGCGTCCCACAACAATACCATCATCATCATCATCATCATAACTAGTCCAAAGTCCATATAGTAGGAACTTAGTTCTACTGTAATTCTTAGCATCAACGTCATCCTGACAAGAGGCAAAAGTCTGCTCTATCTCCAGTACAAAACTTACTACAAATACCTACATAATCCTTATTTCCTGAGTACCCCTATAAACATACCAACTAACCATTTGTAGTACAAGACTTTGGCACGTAGTCCTCTCTACTACCGTAATACCCAGAATACATACAATAGGTATAGTTAGAAATGAAATTGACCATCCAACACGATCTATAGTACTGTGTTTTTTTTAACTCAGAGGATTAGAGTATATCTTTGTGCTGATATAGCCTGGGTTGCATATAGCCAGCAGCACCTGTGCCTGCAACAACAAGCAGAAAGCATTTGTAATGCGCCTCAATTCATGGAACAGAGGTGCGTACAATTCTTTCTACCTTTAGCTGCTGCTGGCTGTATGTAACTCATGCTATATATACAGCGCAAAGATATACTCTAATTCCATGTGGTGAAAATACATACAGTACATATACCCACAGTATATAGTTTCTGTTTCATTAGGGATTAGGAGTTACCAAATTGAAACTCTTATAAAAATGGAGTAGTAGAGATGTAGATGGTACTTGGATATACCTAAGCTCCTATAATATGGAGGACAATGTAAAGAAGTCAAGACGGAGAATGAAGCAAGAAAGGAAGTAGCTGTCTATGGCATAAGGTACACGTAGAATCAGTATATTTTATATACCTATACTTACACAAGGCATAACGTATATTATAGGGCTAATATCCTGCTCCTTGTATGTATACTGTACTGTACTGTACTGCATGGACGGAAGTATGTAACTGTATTTAATGTGACTCATACATCAGGGGAAACTCCGATTCCACTTGCCCAGCTCTAATCTAAACCAGAAAGCAAAGCCCTTTTCAATCCCACTTGCTCTTTTCTTGTTTTCTTTACCAAGAGAAATGTAAGATTTACGAGAGGACGACAGACCGAAAACTTTTCTTCATTAGTTGTTTGCTGGGTTCTTCTCTGAATGAAATACGTGAGAGTAAGGTGCTGAGAAAGCAGTTGCTTCTGGCCTGTCCTCCTCACTATCACTGCTGAAAACCCTTTAGATCTCGATCTCAAGTCTGACTGAACTCGTACAGATATTAAGCTCTATTCACTTGAGTTCATTTCCGACAATTGACAATTGCATAATCGTAAGAAGAAAAAGGACTAGTCTTGTAGTAGCTTTAATCCCTATCTGTAATATACCCATGTATATTATTGTACATGGTCTACACCACCAGACACATAAGTTTCTGTACTTCTTAAAGGAAAGTTCTCTATTTACAATGTAAGAGAATGACAAACAGGGGAGTAATAGAAGAAATAATATAAGGAAAGGAAGGAAGGTATATAATTTTTTATACAATTCGATTTTTATATGAGCTTCGATTTGATAGTGCATTGGGATGGGAGTTACAAAATCGAAACTCTTATCGTATACGGTCAGTATGTTTTATCTTCTCTCTGTCTACAGTCTACACTCCATGTATATTATAGGTAGACTATTGTTATAGAGTAGTACATAGGTATATAATATACTTACTGACCATCGACCATATCTTGGAGATAAACCCCTGGCCTTGGAGTGGTCAACAAGTCTTATTTCTACGTATCTTAAGGTAGAAAACGATTGTACTGTGCCTCAAATAGGTATAACTGGCTGTTGCTATATGGTTCTGGCTAGCACTCCACTCCATAGAGAGTTCTCTTCAAGTTTAGGATACACGAGTAGTACTACATAGGTGTATATATGCAGAGAGACACTCTTTACTCTACTACACACAATAATACAATGAAAATGCAATTTTATTGACATACCGACCCAAATGACATGATACGTGGTTGGGACTGAGATTGAAATATAACTTGAACTTTTCTCAGTTTTCTTCCATTCTTTGCAACTCAGAGGTACTGGAGACTTCCGTAGTGGTTTTACGTCATTCGTATAGCTCTTCCTTCTCTTTCCAATTGAGTGTATGTCTGTGTCTGTGTCAATGTGAAATATTATGAGGCGACTATGGGCTTCATTTAAAGGACTAGAGGTGCCGAAGTGTCAATGTTGAATGTAAAAACTTTCTGCAATATATTCTCTTCATGTGAACATAACTTTCGAATAACAAATGCTTCAGTCAGGATTCATATACTATATATACTCGATTTATTCAATCTGATAGAAAATACGGATTGAAAGGGAAAGGCAAAGTGCATCATTGTATAATATGAGAGTGATGTATTATACCACAAGAATATATTATCTCTTCGGTTGATGAATTTCATATAGCCAATCAAGTGACCCGTGAAGTGGTCCAAGGAAGACCAATCAATAATCATCATGAGAATACATCTTTCAAGTTTTAGTTTTAGGAGGGAACTCAGCATTAAATTCATTTTCTTTCATAGTGTGCTAGTAAGTAAGTAAATTAAAGTAAACTCTACTCACATCAGACTGAATTTTCTTCGAGTCACCACACGGTTGAACAAATGATAAAAGAATAAAAACTGACGCCTATAGTTATTCAAAAATGTCTCCGAGAAAGGCAATATTAATTTTTCTTCTAGACGAAGTCTGTCTTCTTAAGAGAATAAGGAGGCAGAGCAAACCCAATGTCTGTGTTTATATACCTATGTATATATAGTCAGACTGAGTCATTGTGGCAGTGTCGGGTCGGCTATGAGGGATTTCAGTCAAACAAAACACAGCGAGGAAAGTTTCTTTTAAGTATACTTTGACCTTCTAGCCTGCATACGTGGAATGCACTACTGGAGTTGAGTTCAGTGCATAAATGGATTACCCTCTTAAATCGATACATTTATCAAGAAAGAATACTTGGAGTTGTCGCTCTCTGCAAAAATACCTTACAGGCAGTCCATTCAGTCACATCACAACAGAGAGGAAGGAAAGATTTATTTTCTTTCTTGGGTATTAGAGGTAATATTATTATTATTATAATAATAATAATTCCCACGCACCCACTGTATACCTATTGACTTTGTGTTCATCTCCATATTATATATTGTGAAGTCTGGAGGACTTAAGCTAAAAGAACTCTGGCAGCTATAAATGTGAATGATAATACACCGACGAACTGACGCTGCTCACCGAATAATGCTATTGTATTTGTACTTGAGAAAATGCCCAGAATAAACGGACGTAGGAACGGAAGGAGTAAAGTAGAGTAAAGTAAAGCAAAGTAAAGGCAAGCAGGGCAAGTAAAACAACAACGTTATAAGGTATGAATGTGTTCTATTTGTAAGAGTAAGTAGTGAGTATATGTTTGGTATTTGTGTGCTGAGAGAGACAGCACATATATAACGTAGCCTCTCGTAATGAGAATGAGACTGTACTGTGTACGCAAATGGGTGTATTTTCATGAAAATTTGTTCTTTGCGTGACTTGACTAGTTTTTATCCCTGGAGTACAGTTTTCCCATGTCCTGCATGCTGGTTGTCCATGCATATATTATCAAGAAGTTATTGCACGGGAACGAAACATAGAGTAGGTATAATATGTCTGCAAGTCCAGTCAGACCGTCACACCACTGCCACTACCACTGCCCAATCACATTGTACTTTCAATATTATTACTACTCTATATACATTACATTAGTGAACATTCACGATCAGTTCAGTTCAGTTCAATTGAGAGTGAGGCAGACAGACAAAGTGCACAATGAAAAAGAGAAAGCCACCCATAGCACAGTAGTATAGTGTATTACAACATTACAAGTTTGAAATAAGTGCAAAAAGAGAGGAGTGAATTGAACAAACATTTTGCCCAACTTTAATTTGTATTCAACTTGATCAAATTGTTTCCGCAAACTTGGGAAATGAGTCTCCTTTTTCCTGGAAATCCCTTGCTCAGTTGCATGGTCTCTGTCATGATTACTTATAAATATAACTACTACATTTGTACAGCACAGTTTATGTGAGTGCATAAAATGAATGGGTTGTTCTGTACATACAAATACAAATGCATACCTATATATATTTATATACTGTGTTTTTCACCCTAGAGAATTAGAGTATATCTTTGCGCTGTATATATACTGGGTTGCAGAGTATACCTTTGCGCCGTATATAGCCTGGGTTGCATATAGTCAGTAGCAGTTGTGTCTGCAACAAGAGGTACTCACGATCCACCGTATCGTGAAGTGAAACCGTGATAGTGGTCAACAAGCCTAATTTCTATGTATTCTAAGATAGAGAAACCATTATACTTCTCCTCATTGCCCTGCAAATTCTATCCCATTCCATACCAAATTCACCAACTTAAAGAAACTGTTCAGTAGAAAGTAGTAAGTAGTTGTACTGCGCCTCAATTCTTTCTACCTATTGTTGCAGGCACAGTTGCTCCAGACTTAATATAACCCAGGCTATATCAACGCAAGGATTTACTCTAATTCTCTGGGGTGAAAATCACAGTACAGTACCTAATACGTACATACGTTCGCATATATACATACCTAGACATTATATGCATGTGAACTACACTACACTACATTACGTACTACCCGATTTTCATAGGAGCTTCGATTTCATAGGGTATTGAGAGTTACCATATTGAAACTGGTATAAAAATCGAGTAGTAGTATGTCCAATGTAATCATAGGAATAACAAAAACCAAACCAATGTTGAATGTGCATGACTGTAATGGCTGTTGACTTTGTTTGGCTATGCGACTCTACATTTACTCACTAGTTAGTATTTTAGTACCTATATTTTAGTCTATATATACAGTATACATACACGTATACAATATACATGCTTTGTCGTATATACGAGAGTGATGCTGCATCCCAGCAAGCGCTGAGAAGAGTACAGAGAGTTGACATAAAGTTGATCAAGTCCAGGGCTGGGTCACCCTTATTGTCCCGGCTCCTAATTCCAATTCAGGTCACTGACTCTGTCAAATCAATTAATTAACCGGAAATTAAGCTGCCACTCGCTTGACTTTCTTTCTTTCTCCACTTTTCAACTCACGCATATTATACTATAGTGTGTAGTGTAGTGTAGCGTAATGAGAAAACAGACTACGACTACAACTCTGCGGCCGCTTACTACATACATACCTAACAACGTATAGTAAAAGTAAATTATTATACGTACATACGTACGACAATGACGATAGTGAAAAGGGCAAATCGATCATCCTAACACTCCTCTCAGTCAGCACACATCGTAGTAATACCTAGAAAAAGCATCAAGTTTCATCATGTTGCTTCCCTTAATTCACTTCATTTCACTTCACTTCATTCATTCATTCATTCAGCTAAAGCCATAAAAACAGAAAGGACCAAAAATGTCTCATGTACGTAGGTGGTTTGTTTTAGAAAACTTGTAGAGTTCTGCTCCTCTGGACTGTGACCACTATTTCAATACACACTTTCTGTACTCTTAAGGATACTATAGCTTACCTACTACTAGCGTAATTGGATAATATTATATATAGTTCAAGTCCTATTTATTTCTCTCTCTCTCTCTCTCTCTCTCTCTCTCTTTGGATCTATATTATAACCATAAGGTGTAGCCTACATAGCAGAAGTCACGGAAAGTGCATGCCAATTTTGTCATTACGATGGCTCTTATTTGCTCACAGACCACACCACACTGCCAAGTCTACTTCTAAGCTGAATCTATATAGTACATGCCTGCCTATTACATTACAGATAATCTGACTGAACCTCTTTCAAGCTGGAATAGAAGTAAACTGAACGGAATGCATTCAACATTTTTTTGTCTACATCTGACAGAAAACTGTGGTGGTTGTATATATGGTATGGTATATAATGGACATGGTAGGTATACATGGAGTATGGAGTAGTGGCAGTGGCAGTGGCATGACAGTAAAGCACGAATTCACAACTCCATATGTCTGAGTACATTGCAAATGAGAGATAAATCAGATGAGAGATATAGTAAATAGGAAGGAGATGAAGCATTAAAGCCAATCTAGTTCTGTCCAGGCCACTGAATCTATTGTGAGAGGATAGATACGGTGTAGATGTAGAGGCCACGACAACATGCTATATAGTCTATAATTATTGATCTTTTGTTCTTTTCTAGAAAATATGTATAATATTACTATAGTAAAAAAAAATATATGGTATACATTATACATAGTACAACAGTAATAGTGTATAATAGAATGGAAGATAGTAGAGCTACACATTACATGGAATACATGAGCTATGACTTATCACTTATTTTATGGGCAGCATGTGTCCCTTGTCTTGTCTTGCATTGCTTTCAGTGGATTTAATTATGATTATACCTACATTCATTTCATGCATAGCAAAATACACTACACAAGGTAGCTTGTTACTAAACTACACTTGGTGCAGAATGCATGCAGAGACATTGATTCTACTTATTTCAATGTCCATATTAATGGAGATATCGCTTTTCATGAGGGCTACCTGAATCCATTTGGAAAAGACTATTTGGGTTTGGGTGCTTTGCAAGTACTTACTAGAATATCATACCAAATAGAATGCAGAATAATATAACTACAATACAACTGAAAGTGTCAAATAGAATACATAAGAGGTTTGTTTTTGCTGCTGTTGATGTTGTTGTTGTTGTTGTTGTTGTTATTTAACTACAACTCCTATATTTGGTTGCTTATTGCATTGATTTCGTAGTGACTTTGGACATTGAACATTTCATTGGTAGAGTGTATAATATTACTTACTATCTCTATAGTTCCCTGGCAGTGTAGTCAGTGTATGTATGTTATAGACTATTTATCCTTACTGTTTAAATTTCTATAATAGTGTGAGTATAGCGTTGGACCCATATAGCCAGCAACAAATGTGACTACAACAAGAGGTAGAAAGTATCGACTACGCCTCAATTTGTGGGGACAGGAAAGTGAATACTTTCTACCTCTTGTTGTAGACACAGCTTCTGCTGCTTACATGGGTCCAACGCTATACTCACACTAT
>JAAXYV010000773.1:0-11052 GCA_036851875.1 Novacerus sp. FZ-2019
CATTGTGGGATAGGACGTTATTATACTATGAACAGAACAGTACTGCTATCCCAGCCTTAGAATGGCGGTGAATATACTTCCGATTATATAGCGAGTGCATCTGTTTCTGTGGGGGAAAATTGAGGCCGTGCATATATAGATCCGTGGTTTCTACCTTTTGTTGCAGCCAGTGCCAGTGCAGTGCTGCTGCTGGCTAGATGTGTCCAACGTTATACCTTCAGTAAGTATAGCCTCCGCCATTCTAACGTTAACCTAGCAGTACGCTTAATAAATCAACTATAGGATATTCTTGCTAGAAATATTATTACAACTTAATACACTACAAATTAAGTGTAAAGACGACTATTAAATATTAACCTGTTGCCACATTCACAACAACGCAACGGCACAATTGCAATATTTCAAACCACTTAGACTGCGTATTGTACAATTAATTGCAAACAGTGTCAAACAGGTCCCGACGAGGTATACACAAGGCAGCGTTAAAAACGCTTACTGTATTTCTGCTCTGCATTTACTCAAATACTTGACACATACATACTCACCATACACCATTTAATATTTGCATTAGTGGAAAAAATTACTATAGGTATAACTTAACTAGGTAATTAATAAATATTTAGGAGAGAAATGAGTGACACGACACTTACTAAAGCACGTCTATCAGCTTCTGTGATCGACCCAGTCGAGACTAAAAACGGGGAAAATAAATAACAAAAAACATTTAATTTAAAAATTCGTCTAATACGGTCAACTATTTCTAATATAAAATCTAGGATAATTTACAGCTGGCTGACTTAGGAAGCAAGGTGGGTGATTATTGTCATGCTTACGCAAAATTGGACAAAAGTGATAAATATTAGTTGGACTTACTTACAAATATAATTTATAATTGAATCATTTTACAGTTAAAGAATAAAATTTGTTTCTGGCCTATGAGACGGTTAAGGCAAAGTTAGCTCAAACCGGCACTTTGACCAGAACTTAATTTTGCCAAACGCATTGCAGTCCGAATTATTTGTATTAAAACCAGACTTTATCACAGCATGTTGGCCTCGGGTTCATTTCAAATTTAAAATAAGTCCAATGAGTATATTTAAAAGAAACAAATTTGGTTTCGTTAAAACTAGGAGATGGATGGATAAGACAGGTACAGGTAATTTTTTAGAGCTGTTTTCTATGAGTCTATGTTTAGCGTATGAGGTGTGCTAGTTGGCTTACTATCAGATCGTGCACTGCTGAATTCAGTACTATGAGTTTTCTCGCCCATCGCTCCAAACGGATAATCAGCCTATGTCAGATCAATCAATCAATCAATCAATGCATCAATCAACCAATCATATTACATGTATTATCATTCCAGGTGTCGCAATCACATTCAACTTTAGCCCATGTAGATATTCTGCTGTAGCTTAAATAGGAAATCGGCAATAGTGAAAAAAATTGAAAGCTGAACAATCAATCACATATAGCTTTCTAAATCCGTTTATCCAGTCTACACGACTAAGCATTTCTCTTTCTACTCACATTTACAATACTTTTTTTTTCAAATTGAGTATCTATATTTTTATGTTTTGGTTTAAATGAGATGAAGATACCCACCACATTGATAGAGAGTTTCCATATTTACAAAAACTATTATACTATATATATTATATTATCAAACTGTATTTGACTACACTACAAACGCTACTATGGGTAATTAATTATTTTACTTTAATTGAAAACTAATACCTTTTTGCCGCAAACTAATTATCTGCTCTGCAAAAATAAATATTCATTATAACATGAAATTCAACTTTCTACTAAGCAATGTTTTGCCATATTCTTACCCAACACATTTAAGGCAGATTCAAGCTACGACGATCGAGCATAAAAAAGAAGTAATGAATGAATGAATAATAATAGAATACTTCTACACTTGAAAGTTAAACATAAAAGTAAAGTATAATAATTTAAATATTTGAATTATATTATAATATCATAATTATGCTAAAACTGCAAAAAAGTAGCACGTCGGTTTGGTACATTAATATCGTTTCTGATCTCATGCATCTGTTCAGGATAATGTGACACTAATTAAAATTTCCTATCTACACGCCGTGTTTAACAACTTCACAATAATTATTTTTTGTATGAGATAATAGTATTCTGAAAATTTAACTAAACATTTAAAAAATATTGCTAGTGTTTATGTGAAGGAAAAGACGGAAACATAATCTATATGCTTTCTTCTGATTTGTATTGGGTGAAGATTTCGATAAACTTGCTAAGTTGAATGTTGTGTGTCATGAATTCATGTCATGTCTTATTAAAAAAAACATCCAAATTACAGAACAGATAGTTTATGGAAACTCATCATCTCATTTCCAACACAGTTATGGGTTTGGAGTTCTAATTTAATAGTTATTTCAGTCTGGTTATCTAGCAACTATAGATTTTTTCTAAAATTAACTTTATATTTTGCAGGTATGAATGAGATCTTACAGTGAGAGCAGCTTGACTTGAGGTACCACCGACGCTGCTGAACGTATGTGATCTTGGAGCCAATGTGTAACCAGGTTTCGGTGCTTGCCTCAATGAACTTACCACTGACATAGCAAATACACAGAAAACACTATATAGAGCAAATGGAACTGGTTTCGTTTCACGAGCTAGAAGATATCTGTCATCCTTAATTTCATTTTAATTATGTCGTAAAAAAATAATCCCGACCGCAAAACTATTAAAAATTTCACACAATGTATACCTACTCATGCAGTAGATAAAGAACCGATAAAAACACTACAAACAAAATCACAAAAGTATAAAAATAATTTTCCGGGAGACAATTTAAAATCTGATGGTGACTTTTCATATGAATTATTGTGAGTTTTACAAATACCACTCACTTTGTAAAATTGTTTAAGGATTTAAATTATCTGAAGGACACAAACTGTATAGAAAAGATACACATCATATTATGCTCATTCAAGTGCATATCGACGACTCCACTGATAAGACTTTAGTAACTCAAGCCATGCTGCTCATTACATTCCAAAACTCACAAAAGTAATGAACAAAATGAACACAACGTAATAATAATAATGATAATAATAATACACAATTCACAATCTAACGGTACAAATCAACTGCAATAATTAAATCTACTCAACCTCAATTGAATATTTTGGCTGACATAAACCAAATAGAAACTCATAAAAAAGTGAGGAAAATTAAATATGGCATGGCATTGGATGTGAATGCGTGACACAAACTTGAAATTAATAAATTAAATCAAGATTTAACTTATATACAAAACAATAGAAGCTACCACTTACAACCATGCCAGCGGGACCACCGTTTCGTCCAGCTGCCGGAAGTGTGGCCGATTTCAAACCGTAGCCTGGCTTCGGCACTGTGCGCAGAGACGAGACCACTAGTTACATACACACCCAACATGCAGAACTCAAAAGGTTAGTAACCAAGGGGGTAAGTAATGCTAATAATGTAAATTATATAAATAATGCTAGTGCTGATGCTATACCTACTGCTTAAAATGACTAAAGTAAATTACAACTCTTAAAAAAATCATGCATTGAATCACTAACAACTGATTTCAAAGTCAAAATAATATAACTAACTATAGTGAGGATAAGCAAAATGAGTTAGTAGTTAATAGTAATTAAGAAGCCATGCAGGACTAGTTAGTTATCTGAATACATTGCTTGATCAATTTTATTGGAAAGCAAACTCAAAATTTCTTCAACAATTTCAACAATAAGGTCCACCATACTTATTATTATTATTATGTCACTCATATCTATGTAATCATTAATACTCGCATATCTATTAAATTCTGAAGCAGAGCATTCCATCAAAACATTTCTGCAGGTATTAATTATACAGATACACATAGTTTCCTATGTTTAATTACAATACAACAAAAAAAAATGTTTCTTTTTGTATGTCAAAACTGCAAAAATATGCTCATGTCATGTATTAATCTGATAGCTTACCATTGTAAGCCGGAATAGTACCAACAGAGCGGCCCACTGATGATCGATAACTAGACCCTCGATCAATCTCATCTTCCTCCCATGGTCTTGGGTGATCCAAGTTTCTTGACGGTGCTATAAATTGATGAAATAATTATTTAAGTAAATTTGATAACTATAATAGTTCTTATTGAAAAATTAAATCGAAGATCTATACAAACAAATATTGTAAAATCTTACATGCATTATGTGGAGAGTCGTATCGAAGACGGAGTGCTGGTTCTTTAGCAGCTGATGGAGTTCTAGATGCATTTCGTGGATCTAAGTGACTCATCTTCCAAGCCCTAAGCTTCTCTCTCTCTTTTACGTTCTGAAGAAAAACTTTTCCAATTCCAGTAGCAATTTTGCTTAGCTCTACCTCTTCTTTCTAAATATTGTATAACATCGAAGTATAACAATAAGTAATCACAAGTTCCATACTAACGAATATAATGTTTATAAAATGAATACTTTGAGCTTAGGATCATCTTCCGGCTTGAAAACTGAATCAACTTCATCCTCATCCTCAGAAGCTGAGACTCCCTTCCAAGAATCTGACCACCGTTTTCTTCTTTCTGTATCAACAAAAACATGTTTTTATTAAGACATTTCTTCGAAGAAAACTACTCAACATTACCTTCCAGCAATGTATTTGATTGCTTTAAAAATTACGAGATCATACAATTGCAGCATAAAGTACCTGGGTCAGTATATGGATAAGGTGGAGCAGGAAAGTCATCTCTTTCGATCTTGGGTTTTTCATCAGGCTTTGGCGGCTTAGCGCCTGGGAAATGAGCCAACTCAATTGGCTCCTCGTTGTTCATATGTGGAGACTTCGGTCTAGGTGTTTCACACTGTAGAGTCTCAACCATTGCTTTCATGCCACTTTTCGAACTCGTCTTCGATAATTGTAGTTTGGTTCGCGAGCTGTTGCCTAATAATAATCCCATCAATACACAAAAACCAATTAAATTCCCTGAATTTAATCTTTCACGAATAGATCACTATCACTAATGTTTTATAGAGCATGACTATGTTTAAATATTCCAAACTAGAAATGTTAATCATCACTCACTTGGAGGACGATGGAAGTGGGGAGATGTTGGTGGTTTATCATATGGATCAATGGGTTTTCTCAAATACCCAAGAGCAGGCTCGGCCGTCAAATAGCTGTACGTATAAATTCTTGTGATATCATCTGGGAAGGGTGACTTATATTCCCGAAGTATCAGTCCAGGACTGCTCGTTCGATATCCAGAGTACTGAATAGTTAGTACACACCAGATTAAGTACAATTTGAATATTTCATAAAAGCATTTGAAACTAACATAATTAGACATAATCTTTCAAAATCTGCTTTCAACATAACAATTCGCCTCCTTAGAGTACAGAAAGGCATTCATTTGATCATCTCCAGGTATGAAAACTGGATGAACTGTACTTAGTTCAAAAAAAAATATATTTTTTTTAAATACGACACTACAATAATTGCTGTTACTGATGTGTACAGAAATAGATCAAAACACAAAATATTTAATCACTGATAATTAAGTCAATTAAAAAAAGAACAGAAAACATAAACTAAGCAAAATCTAAACCGGAATCTAGAATTGCAATTTATAATTATAATTGCAGCATTACTGTAATTTAGTAGCAGTACACAGTTGATATTATCAAACCAATATATTCGATTTATCATCGTAAAAACTACTCACACGAAAAATAGTTATAAAAATAAATAAAACAAACCTTGCGATTCAAGCTGTTAAAAGGACTGTACAAAGAGCCATTCAGACTAGGAGTTCGCGAACGCAAAGAAAACTACAAACCCAAAAAAAAACAACCAAAACAAAACAATAAAGTAAACAAACTCAAATCAAATAAAACCACTCAACACCAATCAAGTCAACTTCAGCTTTAAATCCAAGCTGAAAGAACTGCTCATGGAACTGGCACTTTTCCATAATTAATCCATAATTATGTATTGTAATATCTTGCGTTGCAGCAATGTAACAAAGAATTAAAATCAAGAAACTCACTTTTAAATTCACAAACATAAATGTAATTGTGATATAGGAGTCGGTCCCAAATGCACTAAAAGTTTAAGCTTGAGGTAGCCACACTAATTTTGTAACTATATTAAATTGCATAGTAGCAACTAACAAATTTTCAATTAAAAAAACTCTTGAAACACATCTGTTTACCCTATTTTACTTAATGATTGTAAAACAACAGAAAGCATTAATCCAAATGTTGAAAAGTGCTATTGATTGCGCGTGCGCAAAAATCATATCCATAATGCAAGCATTAAACAAACAAACAGTTAAAATTAATTCAACGCGAATTAGCGTTTTATTATCATATATTCGAACACCATGCGTCAGAAATATCTCTAAAGGTAAGAATAAACATAAACGGCAAAACCACTATGTATTTTAAATTCCGCAGAAACACCAAGCTACATCACAATTCATACCTGAGTCTCAGAGACAGAACAGCTGTGATCAAGTTTAGAATCCGGTCGATCTTCAATTGGATGACCATTTTCAATCAATCCATTCAAAATGGTTCCATTCTCATTGGGTCCAGGACCACTATCAATAAAAACAATAATGTATAAAATTATGGCCCTAAACCTAACGGATGAGATGATATTACAATTGTGCAATGAAATTAGATTAGGTAGGTGGTTCAGTTGGAGGCAATGTGGAGTTTATGAACTCTCATTTCGACAGTTCGTATACAAATTGAAGTTACAATAAATCATACCAGCGTGGGTGCCAAATAGCCGTTCCTTGCAAATACATCTCTTCCC
Organism: Novacerus sp. FZ-2019; assembly: GCA_036851875.1. Classification (NCBI taxonomy): domain Eukaryota; kingdom Metazoa; phylum Arthropoda; class Collembola; order Entomobryomorpha; family Tomoceridae; genus Novacerus; species Novacerus sp. FZ-2019. Next base: position 6,832 of record JAAXYV010000773.1, read on the forward strand.
CATCACCGAATGGGTCCCCACATTTGGTGCAGCGTGCACATGTAGGATGAAAGTGATGGTTCTCCCCAGCCTAAATTCGAATAAAATATTAACACAAATTCATTATCATGTTCTTAGTCAGAACAGATAATTTAGAAGGAACTTATGATTAATCAGCGTTCTTATCCTCACTTGCAAAACTTTTCCAGAAATGAATCGGTTGCAGTAAGCACAACGGACTCCAAAGTCCTTCTGATAATCCTTCTCACAGTACGGTACTCCATCCCTACACAAAGATGTAAAAAGTTCAGTATTAAAGTACCTTCAGGAATATTATCTTTATTAGGGGTTAAAATGACAAATGCAAATTTCAAAGGATTTTGCACTAATTGAACAACTTACTTTCCCATGTACTCTCCATGGAGAACAGCATCACACGACTTACATTTGAAACACCAGACATGCCATTGTTTTTCCAATGCCACTAGGGCTTGTGCGTCTCTGAGTTCTTGTCCACACCCAGCGCAAGCTATGTGCATGTGAATAATTTTTATTAAACTTTAAATACCCTGGACGGACATCGAAAAAAATAATTGACACATTAGAGATTATATATGAAGCATTACGTGTATTATCATTAACAATGTGAGGAGATGAAGGTGCCTGAATGGTGGCAATAGTAGAGTCGCTGAGTGGGATGTTCACACAGCGCTGGCACAAAATCTCTCTGCCGGCTACGGTAACTTTGGCCCCCGTGGGGAACGGTTTTCGACAACGCGCACACGTGAAACAATTCTGATGGTATGTATTTCCTAGAGCTGTGACAACTTCTCCTTCCACATAGCGACTACACGCTCCGCATTGGGTTCCCCATCTTTTCTGATAATCGGCTGTACAGTAGTAGTCTCCTTCATGCAGGAAAAATCCACCTTGAGCCAGGGAGTTCGTACATACTATAATTGCAAGATTAAAAAGAAACATTAGATCTGCTGTAATACAAATATTTGGGTTTAAATTTCTTCCTGCTTTCGAAATCTATTATGTTTTTGTCACACATTCACATAAAATCCCTATATTATTCAGCATAAGTGACAGAATAAAGACTGAGTAATAAACAACATGAAGTAATCATTTGTGTATATTCAACCAATGTAAAACAAAAACAATGAACTATTTTTATTAGAAACCATCAATTACCTTTGCATTTGAAGCACGTAATGTGAAAAAATTTATCTTGAACTCTCAGCACTTCCCCCGAACATTTCTTCCTACAGGCTTGGCACGTTGTTTTACCTGAAAACAATAAGTAATTATAGTAAATTAGTACAGTTTCATAGTTTATAGAAACCTTAGGAGGTTACATTTATTCGTTCTCATAACCTTATGTTATACGTATGTAGGTAATGGCCTACGATAAGTAAGATTCAAGTCAAGAGCGATCCGAAAAATTACATTAAACCGGTCGAATTTAAACTTTAATTTAATTATTTTCATCTTCATAACATCGTTTATACCTTCACGCATATTCCATTTAAATAGTTTATTATCAATACAATGCGCATTTTTTAATTTCTGATCATTTATTTTCATCTCAGAGCTCTTCGCTACAATTAATTCAATCTAATGTTTACAAAGCATTTGTCATAAAATAATTGCGTAAGACAAACATGTGTTATAACCTAAATCCAGCTTACAGCTACTATAATTCAATCACTGACAACTATAAACAGACACTTTCAACTAGACCGTGTTCAGAAGTATGGACATACAGTGCACAAGAGAATTATTTCATAATGTCTTCCTCACAGCGTTTCAGTGAATTCGTCTTGATTGTGACTTACACCAGAGTTAGTGGACATTTGCAAGCAACTAATTGTAAACCCACAAAGGTCGATTCTCTCATTGTTAACTCAATTCGATACAACAAAGTCACGTTCACTGTACTTATATGACTAGTCCTACTAACAAATAATCTTTATCCCGATTTGTATCTTATACCAATTTAAGTCCAAGAAGGATAAATGAAACAATTCTATTCTTTTCTCATTCCCAAGACAATGAGCTACGTATGTACCTATATCCTATAGCCTTACTCACACCTATTTTAATATTCTCAATAATTCATGCTTACACACCTTCTTAGCATAACCGTCTCAAAATATCCTTCACATTTTTCAAGTTCAATTTATACAGTCAAATTTACCTATATTCACCCATTTCAAACTTCAACACACTTATATATTGTGTCAGTATTTATTCGTTTCCAAGCACTAAATCATTAAAAATTAATGAAGCTATACATCTAGCTAACATATTAAATACTCCCAAGTGTCAAAACTCTTACGCTTTTTATTACCAATACCCTCTTTGCCATGCTATACTGAGGACTAGGACTGACCATCAACTTTGATCATAACATCGAAAATAACATACTGCATTCATCATTTTCATTTCCATGTCCATCTTTCAAGATTAATTTATCATATAATAATACTACTTCAAACTTTACTTCACAGTAATCATACAATGGAGTCCGCCTTCCAGTTGACGCAGTAATGAAAACACACGAAAGAGACACCAATAAATAATCAGTATGATCCAAAACGAACCAAGAAATGTAAATACGCATAGAAAAGAAAATGTAAAATGCAGGCGGCAACCAACAGTATATTACAGTAAAAAAAATGAATGGCCTATACTTTCAAGACCTGAAATGACTGCACTCCCCTATTCTCCCATACAAACAATGAATGCTAAGGTTAATTACTAGTCAAGATGAGATTGAAACCCATAATACATTGAAATTACTAACTATAAAATTGAGTTACTGCAATAATTAAGACTAAATGAGTCTGGTCGTACACGCTATTTCTACGTCGGTAAATGCTTTGAATTTGCCCCAAAGCTGAAAATCGACTTGCATTAACGGAGTTTCAACACATCTTTCAATTAGCAGATGAACCGGTTTCAGCTTCCTGAATCCTGTACATTCTCTATCCTATTCCACAACTAAATGTCAGTTACTAAGCCTCGCCTGGTTTTAAATCAACTGAGCTATCCTATTACCTACCTCTACTATAAGCTGTCAGCTAGGAGGCTCAAATATCACATACTGCTTTTCAATGGTTTCAAACTCAATCAAAATAAAATTCAGACTCTGTTTGTTTGTACTACGACAGTAAATACTACTCGTACCCAAATCCAATAAACTTGGAATACAACATATAGCAATACTGTTATATTATATGCAATGCTTTGATACTACAGACCATTTATCCTTGCTGTTTAAATTTCTATAATAGTGTGAGTCCAGCGTTGACCTCATATAGCCAGCAGCAGCTGTGTTGTGCCTACAACAAGAGATAGAAAATATCGCCTGGCCCTCAATTCGTAAAAAGAGGAGCAGTAAATACTATCTACCTCTTGTTGTAGGCACAGCTGCTGTTGGCTATATTATGGGAAGAACACTATACTCACACTATTATAAAAGTTTAAACAGCAAAGATAAATGGTCTGTATTTAGTATAAAGTTCATTTAAACCTTTTCCTACACTGCTGCCATAAATCATCAATTCCACTCTTATACACATTTAGGTAGCAAGAGTAATAAAAAAATCTTGTAAGAGTTCAAAGTTCCTCAAACACAGCAACACTGTACAAGGAGACCTTATTGTAATAAAACTCAACGTGTACGACATTTCGATAAGCCAATTTCCAAGTCGTCAAGACTTAATCTTAAATCTGAGTCAAATCAAGAAAAACAAGACGAATTAAATTCAATAGCTCTCTTCTATATATGCCAATATGTCTGACATGACAACACAAACAAAACCACCTCTTCGTGATCAAATCGAATTCACACGAACAACGAATAAACATGTTTACTCCTGCTGAGTGACTATCGTATAACCATTGTTTAACTTACTTTACTTACTCAACTTCACTAAGTCTATACTTTTCTTTCGTTTTACTTACTTTTGTTCTTCTATTTCACAAAGATCAGTTAGGTAGTTCAACTTCAACTCAACTCTACTCCCATTTCCGGTAGATTTACACAAACACACAATCCAACCAGGAGCAAAGCAATGCAAACAAATGCGAATAAGGTCGATATCTTGAATAAAACCTCATTGATTTTACTGTTACGGACACATTCACATTACTATAATAACATACGTCAGTTGAGTCCAGTAAGCAAAGAAAAAATACATCAATGAAGCTAAGCTACGTTTCCCTCTATCG